>CAUZXS010006205.1:50000-186017 GCA_963585895.1 Sepioteuthis lessoniana | reverse complement strand
CGTAACGTTGGATCAGACTAGAGTAAACTTCATAAAGTATTTGTCATTAATATTTGTCTGCTGAAATGTTGACATTACAATATTGTAAACAAACAGATATTTATTTCTTCTGTTGAGCAAGACTCACCGTTTATTTTTCGCCTAGTAAAAACTTTTATATTTTAATTAACTAAAAGTAAAATTTAGGATGTTTCGTCCAAAACGACTGGTTTGTATATGGATTGGTACGTCTACTTGGGATCCTGTTAATCCAGGATCACAATGTTGCCACCCAGGGTTTTTATCGAGGGTCAGAGTGTAGTATCTGTGTGCTCTGTGAGAAGTGTCTCAAACACACACACACACACACACACACACACACACACACACACACACACACAATGGGTGAGGCTTAGAAATTTGTTAATGATCCTCGTATACACACACACACTCACACACACACACACACACACACATATATATATATATATATACCAACCTCGCCCCACTATCAGGATACGACGCTAGGTCAATTTTAAGGGGAGTTAAACAGGTTTGAATTCAGAGTTTTCCTTCTCCTTGACTGGTTGCCATACCAAGGTTAAAGAGCCCAATCTGCCCCACTATTTACTCATAGCCGAGGTGAGAATTGTTGCATTCATACCTTTCCCAAGAATATTAGCGGTACGTGAAACGCAAATAGTTTCGACTAGGATTTAAAACTCTGACTGCTATGTCCATTCCCTACGATGCTATTCATTACACCACGAATATATATATATATATATATATATATATATATATATATATATATATAGTTTCTTCCAAGCTGCAGTCGTGTCGATATTGATGTATGGATGCACTACATGGACGTATGGAGAAAAGGCTTGAAGGCAACTACACAAGAATGCTGTGAGAAATATTGAACAAGTCCAGGAGGCAACACCCCTACAGAGCAGCAGTTGTACGGCCACTGACCACCCATCACAAAAACTATCAAAGTTAGACGAACCAGACATGCGGGGCACTGCTGGAGAAGTAAGGACGAACTCAAGAGTGATGTACTCCTGTGGACCCCTTCACATGGACGAGCAAAGTCAGGAAGACCAGCTAGAACCTACATACAACAGCTCTGTGCTGATACGGGATTTAGTTCTGAAGACCTGCCGAAAGCAATGAACGATAGGGAGGGGTGGCGAGAAAGGGTCAGGGATATCCGTGCTGGTGGGGCGACGTGATGACGATGATGATGTTATATATATATATATATATAGGACCTTCAAAAAGTTCTAAGTTTCACCCAGATTTTAGACTTGTCGCATACCTCTCACCTACAAAGAAATTAAGACACAAATCTGAATTAGTATTTCTGGTTTTATAAGAAGGAGTAGTTGTAATGCCATAACAAAAATGTTCAACCACGGCTCTTTTTCCTGGATAAGGCTCAGAGCTATTTGAACAACCCTTGAATCTATATATCTCCATCTATGCGGGTTGTTCAAAAAGTTATAAGCCTCACTCAGATTCTAGATTAATCTTTTCCTAGGATTGCTCCACTTACCTTTGATCCATGCCTTATAAAGCTGAGTATTTAGCAAGGAGACATCAAGTACATTTTTTGAGTCTTTGGTATGACTTGACCTGGGATTAAACCCCGGTCTCCCAGACTGTTCGCAAACCCTAACCATTATGCCAGTGGGCCGATACAAGGGGGTTTATATGTTTCCCAAGAGTGTTAATTTGTGACTTGAGGGTTTGGTTTTATGGCATATCAACCTTTGTAGGTAATTTAATGCTAAATCCAGTTTATTCATATATATTAGATAAAAGTTGGCGACCGTAGTCGAGGGCAACCCAGAGGCTCTCTTTTTATTAGTTACGACGCTGAGGTGATTGCTCCACTCAAACTTTGATCCATACCTTACGATGCTGAGTGTTAAGCAAGGAGATATCAAGTACCATTTTTTAAGTCTCTGGTAGGGCTCAACCTAGGATTGAACCCCGGTCTCTTGGGCCATTGGCGAAACTCTACCCACTAAAATAAAGTCAACAATGTTTAATGGTTCCGAGTGTTGCAATATATCACAAACATCAGTCATTTGTTTACACATATTTAAATGTTCAAACAGTTCTATTTAAAGCAATTCAATCTAGCATAGGTCAAAGTTAAATGGTTCTATGCATCACTAATAATTCAATTATTTATTGGGGGGGGGTCCTCGTGGTGTAATTGTTAAAGCGATGGACTGCGGAATCGTAGTAAATGAGTTCGTACTCCAGTCGCGCTATTACGTTCACTTTCGGGCAAATACCCTTGGGAAATGTATGAACCCCCTTATCCTCCCAGCTATGGGTTAAATAGTACCACAACTGTTCTTCTAGGAGAATGGCTTTGGCATTAAATAACCAACCAAGGTTGATATGCCATTAAAACAAAGGGACTAATCAATTATTCATTTATTTGCATGCAGTTGAATGATCAAACAGTTCTTTTTCAAGCAATTCAATTTAGCATAAGTCATTTGTTTGCACTCAGTTTAAATGTCAAACAGTTCTACTTGACCCACAGATAGGACCCTATCAGGTACTACCACTCTGAGTCAGAGTGGACCTGGGAGCGATGGCAATGAACTAGTACTCTGCATTCCCCAAAGCTCCAGTATTACTAGAGCCTTGACATCAGAGTGTTTAATGTCATATCCACGATACTGGTTAGTAAAGAGAGGGTCTTATCCCCCTGCAGAGAATAAACCCATTCGTAAAAGCTTTAAAAAAAGATGATTGTCATTCATCACATGTATCAGAATATTTTCTGAAATTCAGTGAGGAACCTCCTCTTGGACTAAAAAAATGACACTAAAAGGCTTTCATTATTATCAACGGCAGACATCACGAATTTATTTGACTCTCGCTATTCGTCTCTATTATTTTTCAAGTCCTCTAGACAGCATCCAGTATCTGCACTGAACTAATGAATGTAAGCTGACATTCATTTCTGTAGATGAGATCTTGCTATCAAGGTTTATAAACTGGTCAGCTAATTTTAGAAGCTTACGATTTAATGAGATAGCAGCACTCGTCACATGACAAGAAGACTGATAAAAAGGTTCTTTGTTTTTTTTTCTTTTTTAGAATTTAAACAATTTTATATCCGTGGGAATAGAATAGATTTGTATATGAACTAAGCAAATTAATGCTGAATTTATCCGTTGTATAACATACCATTGGTCTAATGAGTAGAGTGTTCGCTAATGGTCCGGGAGACCGGGGTTCAATCCCAGGTCGAGTCATACCAAAGAATAAAAAAATGGTACTTGATGCCGCCATGCTTAACATTCACCATTATAAGGTATGGATCAAGGGTAAAGTGGAGCAATCTAGGGAATGGAGTAGCGCCTTCCTCTACACCTCAGTGTAGTAGCTATTGGAAAGGGAGCCTTCGGGTCACCCTCGTCTAAGGTTGCCAACTTTACTTACTTAATTTCCTGATAATAGCATATAAATATTTAAAGATTGCTTCCCAGTAAATAATTTTTTTGTGAGGTCAAACTTAACAGTCTGGGGTCAGATTCGAAATTTGTTAACGGCTTTAAAAAATTCAATTTTTATATTTAATGATAAATTATTATTTCTTGATTCGGACAGTTTAGTTCTCATACGGTAATATCTGAAAATATCCGTTTTGATTGAATAAGGTTCCACTAGAAATGATAAAATCTTGGTATATGTTTTTCTAAATATAGCTGATGAATTAGTTTTTCTGCTCAGCCAACACTGGTGTGTCCATGTATAGTAGTCCATTGGAAGACATTCTTTATGAGTTCGTCTTTACTTCTCCAGCAGTACCAAGTATGTCTTGCTCGTCTTTTTTGGATGTTTTGCAAGATGGGCGGTAGGTGGCTATACAAATGCTGTTTTGTGAGGTGCTGCTTCCAGGATTTATTCAAACAGCACGCAGCATTGTTGAGTAGTTTTCATTTAGCTTTTTGTCGAAGCATTTTGTTATAGTCCAAGAGGTGCAACGATAAATAGTACCGACACGGCCACAGTTGGAGAGAACAGATTTCCATGTGGTCAATAACCTGTCAATAGCACGCTTTACCGATGCGTATCTTCACACAGGTCGAGAATTGTTTTCCGAGACTGCATTGTAACACCCAACGGACACGCCCATTCTCTTAGGGAGATAATTACTTATTGTCTCACTATAAGTGTAATGTACGAGGTTCGGCTAAAAAGTTCATTGCCTGACTAGGATACTCTCATGGAACGTGAGCAAATGAGGTTTTAACTTAGTTCCCTTTGGGCTCCACACACTTCTTCAATCGAGGTTATAGTGCTTGGATCCGATTGGTAAAAAAGTCATCAAGTGCAGATATGACGTCATCAGACGAGCTTTTTGGCCTTTTACTTTTTTTAGTCCACTTCAGTATAAGAATTTTCATATTTAACAATAAATTTAAAACCTTAAACAAACAAATACAATTACAAATTCGGAATGGACCCGACTATGGAAGACCAGATAAAGAGAACAAATAATTGGTTTTATAAGACAAAAAAATCCGTGGCGCAGCGGATAGAGGCGTTGAGTCTCTACGGTTCCAGGTGAGCATTGTCAGAAGATAGCGGTTTCAATTCCTACCCAAGCCGGCCAGAGATTTACTTGGTCAAAAACGTGGTGCGATAGACAACAATTATGGAAGGCAGTAATTACTGGGGATACGGTTACAAGACTCAGCATTCCTAGTCGAGGTCGCGGTTAATCACATGAAGAAGGCCAGAGGTGAAATTTGGCCGAAAAAACGTAGTGAAGAAGAAACAACACAAAAACTACCAAGATGAGGACAAAAAGTCTGCAATAAATATAGAATTAATTCTCAGACTTAAACAAACATTTTAAAGCAAGAATGTCACCCCTACAAAAAAAAACCCTTACAGTATTACGCTGAAAACTTATGAAAGTGGAATGCGCAATACTTACTTATGCACAGATTGTCGTATTTTAAACATATGGCCAGTCTCTTGGCAAGGTTACATTTATTTGGATGAAAGTCAAAAAAAGAAATTTATTGAATCATCGACTTTGAATCACTTATGGTGAAAATTCGGTTTAGGCCAGTCGGCAAATTTTCGCCTGCCATATTCTAAACCAGTCATAGACAAACTCCGACTCGCGGGCCACGTGCAGCCCACGATGTTTTCTGAATGACCCGTCTAATTTCACGAGGAAAATAACACTTATCAAAATAGTTCAAAGAAAATAATTTCAATAAAATTTTGATTCATTGATTATAAAGACATTCAGTTTTTTCTTTGAATTCATTGAGTTTTTCAAGCATTTCATCTTTTTTCTTTTAATTATTCCGTAATCTATCACGGTTATAGCATGTGTCCATCACATTGGCATCAGTGATATCAAGACTTTAATTTCTTTTACAGAAAAGATCGTTTTACTGAAGAGAAAAAAAATCAACTTTTCCCTGTTTTAAATGCAGACGCTTACACGTTTGGTCTTTTGGAAAAATCGTTGAGGTACCTTCAACATAAAAATTACCTTGATTTTTTTAGTAGTGTGGTCCTGTCTCATGCAGCCTATTTCTTGAAGAATAAATCGAAATGAAAGTAAGTAAAGTTGTCTCCCTTTAGTCGAGGGCGACCAGAAGGCTCCCTTTTCAATAGCTACTACACCGAGGTGTAGGGAAAGGCGCTACTCTTTTCCCTGGATTGTTCCACTTTGCCCTTGATACGTACTTTATATTGCTGAGTGTTAAGCAAAGAGGCATCAAGTACCATTTTTAAAGTCTTTGGTATGACGCGACTTGGGATTGAACCTTGGTCTTCCTGACTATTGGCGAACACTCTACCCAATGAGCCGCTTACTTTCTCGGAAAGATAGTCGTTAGATTTTAAAAAAAAATGTTCTGAATGGAAATTTCAGACTTGGCACTTTTTAAAACTACTGTATGATGCACCAAAATCTATAAGATGGGAGTGTCCTCGTGGTGTAATGGGCTGTGAAATCGTAGTCAGCGAGTTCGAACTCCAGTCGCGCTATTACGTTCCTTTCGGAAAGGCATGAACCTCTTTATCCTCCAATTATCGGTTAAACAGTACTAGAACTGTTCTTCTTATAGTAGATGGTTTTGGAATTAAATAGCCTAAGAAGGTTGATATGTCATTAAATAAAGAAACCAAACCAAACCTATAAGATGGTTTCACAGACGTATTTATGGAAGCGATATTCATTAACTTGATATAGAACCTCAAATTTAATGTAGGCGCTCGTGGTGTAATGGTTATCGTGGTCGGAAATGGACCTAACACCATTGGGAAAAGTATGCATCCAACTATTTTCCCTCTAGCTATAGGTAGATAGTAGGGCAACCAGTCTAGGAGAAGGAAAACTTTGAATTCAAACTGAACGGGCTCCCTTTTTGTCAGACGAGCTACATTGAAAACTCTTCCCCTCGGATACTATATGTACAAGACTGACCGCTAATAAAAGAGACTACTGTAGGTTTGTGTTATTATATGCATACAAACGCACACATGCAAACCAAAAAATATAGACTATCATGATTTGAACCAGAATTATGGTTGGCCCAGTCGGCTGAACTGCTGATTACACCGACTGCTTCTCTGCAGGGGGGGGGGGGCAGACTTCTCCAACGAGTGTCCTAGATATGACACCAAACAATCTGATGGTGAGGTTCCAGTAATGCTGGAGCTTTGGGAAACGCGGAGTACTCCTTCATTGCCATCACTCCCAGGTCTACTCAGGACCGGAGTGGTAGCACCTGATAGGGACTTGCCATATAGAACTAAAATTTTATGCTTATGCTAAACTGAATTGTTTGAAATAAAACTATTTTTACATTTAAATGTGTCAACAAAAAACTGCACGTAGCTAAATTGAATTGCTTGAAATAGAACTGTTTGTATGTATAAAAATGGATTTGGTTTTAAATAACCTACAATAGTTGATATGCCATAAAACCAAACCAAACCAAACCAATCCAGAATTGTGATGGCTTAGTAGATGTTTTTTCTTCCATGGCCGAAATTGCATGAAGATAATATATATTTTAATAGTCATTTACTCAGTTTAGATTAGTTTAGTAAAAAGCCTGAAATATGAAGCACCCGGTGCGAATCAAATGAATAATCAATGATCTGAGTAGTTTAATGGTTAGTGAACTGGGCTCGCAAATTATGAGACTACGCAAGGCGCCCTTCAAAAACATGAATTTTCGTTGAAATGATAAGTGCCCCAAAATAGACTATCACCAGAAACTTTACGAATTATTGATTTTGGAAGGAAATGAGAAAATAAACTGTTTTGGCTCTTATAACAAATCGTTAATTTTTATCGTGAGAAAGTTGGCTTGTACGTACGTTTTTAAATGTGATCAATCTTCTTGGCTTCGAGTAAATAATATTTTCTATAGTTCTAAAGCTAGACTTAGTAGGATACTTGACCAAATATAAAAGAGATTGGGGAAAGAATATTTTATTGCGCCAATCTAAATCGTTTGATCTCGAAAGGCGATTTTTCAGCCTGGATTCCATTTCAAGAGAAAGGTCTGAAAAGTTCTCGGCTCAGCCAAGAAGAAAATTATCTTTTTTCTTCTGGATTTTATCTAATCTTTTGGCTTGGTGAAGTAAACTTCAGAAATGATATGCCAAGTGCAATGAACTAGTGATTATTGATTATTCCTTTCGTGGTTGTTCTGAGAATTTTTCAACCCTCTCGATACACCGTAAACCCGATATTAGGATATCTAGGAGATCATTTGAAATAATAATAATAATAATAATAACAACAACAACAACAACAACAACAACAACAACAACAACAACAACACCTTACTTGATAATTAAAAAAAAATCTATGAAACATGAAGGTGACGATGATACCTATTGTGTTTAGTGCACTTGGAACGGTTCTCAAAGACTTGAAAAACAAAAGACGAGAGGAATTGGAAATCAGAAGAAGAATTGAAACCAACCAGACAACTGCATTGTTAGGATCCGCCAAAATACTCAGAAGAATCCTAGAGATCTGAAGAGAGTTTTTCTCACTCAGGATCCAGTGAAAAAAACCCACCATTTAACGATGGTATAAAAAAACTCGCAAACAATGGTGATAATAATAATTGTTAGGTTAGTTCATTTGATTTAATGGCATATCAACACTTGATGGTTATTCAATACCAAATCCTATTTATACATATATATCAAATATATATGATTTAGTTTGGTTGGGTTTAATGGCATATCAACCATTGTAGGTTATTTAATGCCAAGTCTACTTTATACATGTATATCAAATATATATGATCTGGTTTGGCATATCAACCATTGTAGGTTATTTAATGCCAAGTCCTCTTTATACACATATATTAAATATATATGATTTTGTTTGGTAGGGTTTTATGGCATATCAACCATTGTAGGTTATTTAATGCCAAGTCCTCTTTATACACATATATTAAATATATATGATTTTGTTTGGTAGGGTTTTATGGCATATCAACCATTGTAGGTTATTTAATGCCAAGTCCTCTTTATACACATATATTAAATATATATGATTTTGTTTGGTAGGGTTTTATGGCATATCAACCATTGTAGGTTATTTAATGCCAAGTCCTCTTTATACACATATATTAAATATATGGTTTGATTGGGTGGAATTGTATGGCTTATCAACCATTGTGAGTTAGTTAACGTTAAATCCTCTTTATATATATATATATATATATATATATATATATATGATTTGGTTTGGTTTGCATATCAACCATGTTGGTTATTTAATGACATACCCTCTTTATACATATATATCAAATATATTGGATTTGGTTTGGTTTGGTTTTATGGCATATCAACCATTGTTGGTTATTTAATGCCATATCCGGTTTTTACATATATATCAAATATATGATTTGTAAACGCGTTTTTTAGATACACACAGTTAATGGCTCAAACAGTTCTATTTCGAACAATTCAGTTTAGCATAAATCAATAAAGTTAAATAGTTCCAAGCATTGCTCCGTATCACAAACAATTCAATTAAACATCATTTGTTTAAACGCAGTTAAATGACCCAACAGTTCTATTTTTAACAATTCAATTTAGCATAAATAATTTGTTTGCACTCACTTTAAATGTCAAACAGTTCTATTTGACTCATAGATTGGACACTATCAGGTGCTACCACTCCGGGCCAGAGTGGAACTGGGAGCAATGACAATGAAGGAGTACTCTGTATTCCCTAAAGCTCCAGCATTACTTAAGCCTCGCTATCAGGTTGTTTCATATCAACCCTAGGACACACGTTGTGGTAGGGAGGTTCTATCCCTCTACAGAGATACAGTCGGTGTATTCTACAACAATAGCCGACTGGGCCACTAGACACTCGTTGGTGGAGGGGGGTCTTATCCCTCTACAGAGATGCAGTCGGTGTATTCTACAGCCCCAGCCGACTTGGCTACAGGACACTCGTTGGTTGGGGGTGTCTTATCTCTCTGCAGAGATGCAGTCGGTGTATTCTACAGCCCCAACTGACTGGGTCATAGGACACTCGTTAGTGGGTGGTGTCTTATCTCTCTGCAGAGATGTAGTCGGTGTATTCTTCAACAACAGCCGACTGGGCTGTTTGGTAATATAGATGAAACAATGAATCGCATGATAAGTAAAATTGTAAGTTGGCGACGATAGTCGAGGGCGACCAGAAGGCTCCCTTTTCAATAGCTACTACACTGTTGCGCCCTTCCCAACACTAAGGTGTAGGGGAAGGCGCTACTCCTTTCCCTGGATTGCTCCACTTTGCCCTTGATACGTACCTTATATTGCTGAGGGTTAAGCAAGGAAGTATCAAGTACCATTTTTAAAGTCTTTGGTATGACGCGACTTGGAATTGAACCCAGGTCACCCGGACCATTGGCGAACACTCTACCCCCTGGACCAATGAACCGGTAATAATAAGTAAATGCAACAAACTAGTTCAAAAGGCATATAAAGTACAGACATGGTTAGGTCGGGAAAGGGGATCTACTGGGAATTGTGCAAGAAACTGAAATTTCACTTTGCTTACAAATACTATTTACATGAACCGAAAGGTATTCTTGAAAATGAAACGGATCTACGATTTCGAGATACGAACAGATCTCCCAATTTAAGCCAGTTCACCTAACTTAGATTTAATTAACAGGAAAAAAGAACTTGTTATCGAGAGGATTTTACAGTTAACCACAGAGAGAAAGTGAAAGGAGGCAAAAGGCAGGATAAATAGTCGGACCTTGCCAGAGATCTGAAAAGGCCGTGGAACATGAAAGTGACCGTGAAGCCAATCGCAGTTGGGACTCTTGTGACAGTCTCCAAGAACCAGGAAAGGAGAATCGATGAACTGTTGACTAAAGGAAGAATTGAGATCAGCTAGAATACTGAGAAGAGTCCTGGAGACCTGAAGAGACTTGCTGTCACGCAGACTCCAATGAAAGACCACCAGTAAAAACTGATGTGAAAAATTCCCGAAGAGTGATCTAATAATAATAATAATAATAATGTGATCCACGGGAAATTGTGTAAGAAATTTAAATTTGACCCTACGAACAAATGGTATATGCTCAATCCAGCATCAGTCCTGGAAAATGAGACGCACAAAATCCTCTGGGATTTTGAGATACAAACTGATCACCTAATCTTAACCAGACAACCAGACCTTTTAATAATACCCCCACCCCCCAAAAAAAACTGCAGAATTGAGGACTTTGCTGTTCTGGCTGACCACCGAGTAAAATTGAAAGAAAGTATAAAAAAACAGATAAGTACCTCGACCTTGCTAGAGAATTAAAAAAATCAGTGGAACATGAAAGTGACGATTATACGAATTGTAATTAATGCTCTCGTGGTATAATCACCAAAGGATATATATCGGGACTTGGAAATAAGAGGACGAGTGGAGACCATCCAAACTACAGCATTATTTAGATCGACCAGAATACTGAGAAGAGTCCGGGAGACTTGAGGAGACTTGCTGTCACCCAAACTCCAGTGAAAAATTATCACCTAACGTTGATGTGAAAACTCTCTAGGAGATATAATAATAATAATAAATAATAATAATAATAATAATGACAACAATAATGGCTAAATAAAACGCTTGTCTTTGGATGGAATAATGGGATTGTTTTGAACAAATATATTTGCATCTCAGATCGCAGTTTTTAATGTGTTTACAACTGGATATATTAGAAGGAAACTCAAACCTGGTTAAATTGTCATTATAAATTTATTTCGACGAAGAATATTATACTCTCCGTCTCATCAGATGACTGCACACGTTTAATTTGAGGTAGAAAAACAGCAAACATGGATTACAGTCTATGTGTATGGAAAAAAAAGAAGAAAAACTTATATGAATTTAAATTCTTTGGCGAAAGTAAAGGGGGTTAAAAGAATAAAGGATTGGAAAAATTAAGAAACCAGAAACGGGTTAAGGGCTGCCTATTTTCCACTGTATTTGGGGGTATTAGCCCCTGATCCTTAAGGTTCCAAAATATTTAGATAGAATGGTTTGGTTTCTAAATCGCGGATTGGAGAAAGAATTGTTCAGCCTTTGTTTCCAATTCCCAGCGGACTCTCTGGATACTATCGATTTGTTTAAAACATTAAGAATAAAAAGAGGTCTACATTGATTCAAATTGATATCATAGAGCTTTACCCGTCCATTACAAGAGAATTGTTACTAAAAAGCCTGAACCACGCAAGGAAATATACGGATGTCACTGACGAGGAAATAGAAATTATTCTTGCATGCAGGAAATCAATTCTATCCGATAATCGTTGAATTTGAGTGAAAAGCCATGTGGACAACTTCGACGTACCCATGGGCGCTTACGACTCGGCCCAGGTAGCTGACTTAAATGGGATTTATATCTTGGACACGTTGGGTCGTTTGTCAACTTAGAGCAAGTGGGACTTTACCGAGATGACGGAGTTATCTTCACCCCAGACAGTAACGGTCTCAAGACCTCTAAAATACAGAAGATTTTTACAGCATTTAAATTACTAGGTCTATGAATTGAAATAGTCACTAACTTAAAGATAGTTGACTTTCTTGATGTCTCACTCAATTTAAATAACGGCACGTTTAAACCTTTTAGTTAGAACAATTCCTCCCCCACTTACGTAAATATTGACTCTAACCACTCAAGATCGTTATTGAAGCAGATTCCTAATGCCATGAACCAGAGGATTAACAGACTATCCTCATGTAAAAGATTTTTTTGAGGAGAGCAAAAATATATATGACGAAGCCCTTAAAAACAACGGATTCCAAGGTAGACAGGATTATGTGGACCCCTTGAAATCCAGTTCTAATGGTAGAAGTAATAGTTGTGGCACACGCGTATTCGTCAAGGTAGGTGACACCAATAATGGTGTAATGGTTATCGCCGTAGGAAATGGACACGGCGAAACGAGTTCAAATCCTGACCGAGACTGATTGCATTTCACATAGCACTAATACCCTTGGGAAAGGTATGAATCCAATTATTCTCCCTCCACCTGTGGGTAAATAGTAGGGCAGACTAGGTTCTTCAGCCTTGGTGAGGCAACTAGTCAAGGAGAAAGAAAACTCTGAATTCAAACCTGTTAAACTCCGCTTAAAAACTGACCTTGTATCACATCCTGCCTGAGCGGAGGGGTGGGTAAATATGATAATAATCACTCAAATAGACGAGGAAAAAAAATAGAAATAGAAGATTAATCTGGTTTAACCCGCCATTTTGTAAACTTACCAAAATTAACATAGATAAATACTTCCTAAACCTCCTCGATAAGCACTTTAATAGGGACAATTCATTAAGGAAAATTTTTTATTAGAACACAGTAAAAATTAGTTACTTTTGTACAAAGAATATGCATTGTATCTTAAATAACCACAACAGGAGGTTACTAGATGAATTAAATAGAAATAGTGGGGGGCCAGATGTGGCAACTTGTAACTGTAGAAGTAAAGGGGAATGTCCCTTGGGAGGATGATGCAATTCGAAGAACGTCGTATACCAGGCGTACATTTCCCCCTTGGAACATGATAATGATTGGAAGAGGGTCTATATTGGTATCTCCGTTGGGAATTGGAAACAAGGACTATATAATCATAGACATTCTTTCTCCAATCCGCGACTTAGAAACCAAACCGCTCAATTTAAATATTTTTGGTACCTTAAAAATTAGGGGCTACGGAAAACCTAGCATATGTTCAAATTAGGATGGGTTAGTTTACAGGAACACTTTTTTCTGGTTTCTTAATTTTTCTAATCCTTTATTGTTTTAACCCCCCCTTTACTTTCGCCTGAGAATTTAAATTTATATAAGTTTTTCCATACACATATAGACTGTAATCTATGTTTGCTGTTTTTCAACCTCAAATTAAACGTGTACAGTCATCTGATGAGACGGAGAGTATAATGATATTCTTCGCCGAAACAGATTTATAATGACAACTTAACCAGGTTTGAGTTTCCTTCTAATTGCACCGTATACGCACTGTATATAAGTTTTGTTATATAAACTTGGATACAAAATATATAACAATAGCTAAATATCGAGCACTCCCATAGATTTATATGAAATTCCTCATACATTCTATACGCGAATAATCCACACCCACTGTCTACCGACGCCGACGGGATATTACTGATATACGAGGATCATTAAATAAGTTTCCATACTTTTTCGTATGGTCACTTTTATTGATAGTACACACATGAAACTCTAGTCCCCTTCGAAGTAATCTCCTCCGGCAGCAATGCACTTGTTGTACCGTTCCAACAACTTCTGCAAGGCCCCATGGAAGTCCTCTTGTGTGAGCTTGTCAATGACCTTCGTCACAGCCTCTTTCATCTCCTCAACTGTCTCATAACGACAGCCTCTGAGCTTAGGGAATAAGCAAAAGTCACAGGGAGCAAGGTTTGAACTATAGAGACAGTGAGGAACTGTTTTGATGCCCATCTTGGTCAAATAGACTGTGACAAGGATGGAGTTGTGGACTGGTGTATTGTCCTGGTGGAAATGCCACTGACCCGATTTGAAGAGTGTTGGCCTCTTCCCTATCAATCTCTTCCTGAACTCCCTTAAAATCTCAACATAGTAACCCTAACCCTAACCCTTTGGCTAATCAACTCTGGTGTATTGACTTCCTTACTCCTCCCACAACTCTCATCATCCCTCACAGAATCCTTGCCTTCCTTGAATCTCTTATGCCACTCAAAAACTGATGCTCGACTCATACAAGATGCTCCAAAAGCAGTCTGAAGCATTCCATACGTTTCTGTGGCAGCATTTTTTCCAAGTTTAAAACAGAATTTTATTGCATATCGTTCTTCTAAAATGTCCTCACGTCCAGAATGCATTATTGAAATCCACCAGCTGTGACAATCAGGCTTTAGTAGGGTGTATTCCACTTCCTGCTGTAGCTGTTGATTTGAACCTGAAATCATAAAACTAGGTCAGTCATCTCATAAGATGTATAGTAATAACATACTGAATTTTCAATAGTCTATGACAATTTTAAAATACCTGTACAAAAAAGCCTGGAAACTTATTGAATGCACCACGTATATATATATATATATATATATATATATATATATATATATATATATATATATGTGTGTGTGTGTGTGTGTGTGTAGTTGGGCAGAAGTCTTTCATTTAAGCATGTTTGATTAAATAATAAAGACAAATTTATATGATTTTATTAATATCCTTTCGTTTCCTGATAAGTGTTTTGGTTTCAGGTTGGAATTGGTTGATGAATTTACCAAAATTGTCCTGATCGCTTTCGGACCTTTCAGAGTCCATCATCGGGGGTTGCTTGCATGTAGACAGTGTTGTTTTTTTAAAGAGATTTTGAAAGTTTTTTTTTTTATTATAACATAACAATTTCAACCTGAAACAAAGACACTTATCAGGAAATTTGAAAGGATCTTAATAAAATTTTATAGACAAAATGTGTCTTTATTATCTAATCAAACATGCTTATATATATATATATATATATATATATATATATATATTTACTCATCTAATATCTACCAGCATTCACGGTATCGGAAAAAACAAAAAAAAAACCTGGTCAGGAACAAGAGATAAAAGTACCTCGAATCACCGCCCAGGGGAAAAAGAAAAAAGTTTTTTGGGTAAAAAAGAAAGAAAAGGCCAACCTCGTCCGACTCGAAATTAGGCTTCCCGATGATCCGTTAAGGTGAAACTTTAGTAGAAGATTTTCGACTCGCGATTTAAGTTAATTCTATATATATATATATATCTTTTTGTGAATTATGAGACAATGTATCTGAGATCTAAAAGTCAATGGATTAAAAGGGCTAAAATGGCGATGGTTAGTCAGCTTTTCTTGAATGTCAGAATTCGATATCTTTCGTTGTCATTCTCGATGTTATTGTCAGAATATTGCAACTTATATAATTGGTTTTAAAGTTCAAAAGTTTTGTTACAATCGATTACCTTTAGAATATTGAATGAGAATAATCTATACATTCTTATATTTATTGAAATTGACCAAATTGTTTTTTAAAGACATCATGTAATGATTCCATGAAATATTTTTACGAAGATTCATTGATATTGTTTAATTTTAACGGCATATCAACCCACCTAGAATTATTTTATAACTAGATTGCCCAGTCAGCTGGGGCTGTAGAATACATCGACTGGTGGTGAGGGTCCAGTAATGCTGGAGCTTTGGGAAATGCGGAGTACTTCTTTATTGCTATCGCTCCAAGGTCCACTCTGGTCCGGGGTAGGAGCACCTGATAAGGTCCTATCTATGGGTCAAATAGAACTAAACTGTGTACTTAGGCTAAACTAAATTGTTAAAAATAGAACTGTTTTGACATTTAAATTGCGTGCTTCATTTAAACTGTGTACTTATGCTAAAATGAATTGTTTAAAATAGAACTGTTTTGACATTTAAACTGCGTACTTATGCTAAACTCAATTGTTTGAAATGAAACTGTTTTTGCATGCTGAACTAAATTGTTTCAAATGGAACAGTTTTTGACATTAAAACTGTATTTACGTTAAACTGATTTGTTTGAAATAGAACTGTTTTGATATTTAACTGTGAGTAAACAAAAACTATACTTATACTAAACTGAATTGTTTGAATTAGAACTGCTTGACTAAACTGAATAGCTTGAAATAGAAATGTTTTTACAATTAAACTGTGTACTTATGCAAAACTGAATTGTTTGAAATAGAACTGTTTATTTGTATAAAAATGGATTTGGCATTAAATAAGCTACAAAGGTTGATATACCATAAAATCCAAACCAAACCAAACCTATTTTATAACTAGAGGTTAGGAATTCAAGTTCAGTGTCCGTTTATATTTATTTACATTTTTATATAGTCGTCTTTTTTTGCACAAGTTCCTATCGAATATGAATTTTTTAACGGATCGATTTTGACTCGTAGATGAGACTATAACAGGTATTGCCACTCCGAGTCAGAGTGGAGCTGGGTGTAATGTCAATGAAAGAATACTTCACATTTCTCTTATCTCCAGAACTAGAGCCTAATCATCAGATGTAGTTTCGTGTCATAATCAGAACACTCCTTTCTGGAGTGGGGGTCTCTCCTCTGCAGGGGGTACGTTCAGCGTATTCTACGCCTCACCGACCGGGTGAGAGTAAGAAAGTGATTTTTGTATTTAAAAATAACGTAAACAATGCTATTAAGCCTTTTAGTTGATTCAGTGGGATTAGGTTCGGTCAGTAAAGCAGAACAGCTTAGGATTTTTTTTCTTTTTTCATTTTTAACAGTTGGCTAAAGTTTAATCAAAAATTAATTAACTGTTAAGATCTTTAATCTACTGCCTCTTGTCAAATGAGTGACAATCCAAAAATAAGCGCCGAAGTAGTTTTAGTCGCGGGATACAAATGAAGTAAATAAATACACTAAATGATTCTAATATCTTTTAATTTTTGGCCCCCTAGAACAGATTTTTTTAAAAACATTTTTTTGGGCGGTGGGGAGCGTGATCCCTTTTTATTTTAGTGAGTACACGGCAGTGTCTATCTAAAGACTGAGCAAAAACTATCTTTCGTGTAGTTTAATGGCATCTTAATCTTTGTGGGTTATATAAAGTCAAAGCCATCCTTGTAGATACTGTGATACTGATAAACCCATGGATATTAGTCCAAAAGTGAATATAATAGCGCAAAAGGATTTGAACTTGCTTACTTCGAAACTGTAGTCCAGAGCTGACGAAGAAAAGAAGCAAAAGGTACCCCGCAAAAACAATCACCGACGCCGACTACGCTGATGATTTAGCGTTACTGGCGAATACGCCTAATCAAGCAGAGACACAACTGCATAGTTTGGAACGAGCCGCAGCAAACATAGGCCTCCATGTCAATGCACACAAAACTGAATATATGTGTTACAACCAAACAGGCGACATTACTACACTAGACGGAGCCTCTCTGAAACTAGTAGACAAATTCACCTACGTAGGAAGCAGCGTCTCATCAACCGAAAAAGACATCGACACACGACTAACGAAAGCATGGATAGCTATCGATAGGCATGGATCATATGGAAATCAGACCTGACCGATAAAATGAAACGCAGTTTCTTCCAGGCAGCGGTTGTATCGATACTGCTATATGGATGCACTACATGGACGCTAACTTAAGAAAGTAGACGGCAATTACACAAGAATGTTGAGAGCAATATTGAACAGGTCCTGGCGACAACACCCCACAAGACATCAACTATACGGCCACTTGCCTCCCATCACGAAAACTATACAAGTTAGACGAAACAGACACGCAGTACACTGCTGGAGAAGCAAGGACGAGCTCATAAGTGATGTACTCCTATGGACCCCCACATATGGCCAAGCAAAAGCAGGACGACCAGCTCAAATTTACATACAGCAGCTATGTGAGGACACAGGATGTAACCCTGAAGACCTGCCAGAGGCGATGAATAATAGGGAGAAGTGGCGAGAGAGGGTCAGGGATATCCGTGCTGGGGGCACGACATGATGATGATATAGGCAGAACGTGGGCGTTTAGTAATATGCTAAGCTTTTTGAACGAGGCATCTAGTGAGACTCGAACTCTCATGTAAAGGTTTGCTAGTACCATCTTGCCAACCATTACACCATCCGAGGCACTTTGGGCTCGGACGTTTAGTAATTTACTAAGCTTTTTTGCTTAGACGTGGCACAAGGCCATATGAATGAGGCACCCAATGAGATGAACTCTCTTGTAAAAGTTTGCTTGTCAATCTTGCTAACCATTACGCCGTCCGGAGGGTACTCATTGTATGGACGTTTATCTTATTTTGTTTTTGGCTAAAAGTCTAAATAAACTTTGGCAAGAAAATAGCTCTGTTGCCGACCTCTAAACTATACAGCTTTTGTTCTAAGCTTAAAGGAAAAAATAAAACCTTTTTTTATGTTGACTTTGAACACAGTAAAAATTAGATTTAAATTCTAACACAAAGAAACAAATATTTAAAGCCGTTCACTAAAAGGTTTATTAATTCAATAATGCCATCATCATCATCATCATCATCACAGCGTGCGGATATCATATATTCATTTAATTCTCTACTCGCCATCTATCCTCCTGGCTAGTGGTTTTCAAACATTTTGGAGCCGGCAACCCTTTATATTTCAGGATCCACCTCGTGGACCCCCTACATTAATAAAAATGAAACTTATCAAAAATATTTAATGAAAGTCACCTCCAATATATGCACTAAGTAATGACGTTTCTTGAGAGAGTTGCGCTTGCTTTGCTTGGCATAAGTGGGTTATTCTTATTGATATTTTCCACAAAGACAGACGCAATTCACATGTCTAGATTTCTATTTGCTTGTCATATTGGTAAGTGTTGAAAATTCTGTTGCAGAAATTAGAAGCTTTTAACCTATTTTTAAGACAACAATGGATACTCAGAAGCAACGCTCAGCCTAAATTTTGGGGAGTGGCTGCTGTTTAAACAATTTTTTTTTAGTTGTCCACTAGTTAATAGAAATATGAATTTGCGGTTCCATCATTAGTCGAATAATATACATTCTGAAGACGATCCTGCTATGTCTGCAGACTCTTTCTTTTGGCGTTGTAGATTCCCTGTGGTCTTTGGACAACAGTTTGAAAACTACTAACCTAGAAAACCTATCGTAATTCGACTTTTTCATGATGGCAGTGAATAATAAGCAGCAATATAAAAACAATAAAAAATGTTTTGTTATTATTTTTGTTTTAAGTCTTTTTTTATGAGGGTGTAGCAGAAAGAATTTAAAATCATTATTTAATGCGGGAATTGTTTTGGCCGTTGGAGTTTCGAATTTACATATTTCGTCCAATGAGAATGACTGATGCCATTCTGTCCGGCTCACCTCCTTGGGCAACATAAAAGGCCGCGCAAACCATTCTTGTCTTCTCTTCGCTTCCTCCCTGACAAGCAGCAGGACAGAGCAACCAACGTGAGAGAGCACATTCTCTTTCTTTGCTTCCTCACTTGCTTGTAGCAGAAGACCATCCTTTTCCTCTCTCACCACAGAGAGTCCACTAAGCATTTTGAGGAGAGCACATCCAATTTATGGGCCATTGGTGTCTGGGAAATCATTCTTTCATCATTCATCTCTCCTTCTAAACCAACGGATCCTCGGAGAAACAAATTGGATATTTTAAACTCTTGTTTTGACTTCAGCATTTTAATTCCTGTCCTGACGACAGCATCTCAACTCCTGCTTTGACTTCAGCATTTTAATGCCCTTCGTGACGACAGCATCTCAACTCCTGATCTGACTTCAGCGTCTTTATTCCTTGTCAACTGTACAATTCCACTTAACCTGCGACTCACAGCACAAGGGTGATATGCCATAAACCCAACCCAACCCAATTCAAACCGAACTAAAACCAAAACCTTAGTACAAATCAGTAAAAAATAGGATCCAAAATAACATAAGTAGTTTCTAGAATCTGATTGGACAAGATAGTCACATACTGTGTTTTCGCCTACATCTGCCCAGTTGAATTCTAAATGAACTTGCCGCTGTTACGATTTCCCTCGAAGAAATCAAAACTTTTATTTGGAGCTTCTATTCGAGAACATTGAGGAACTTTTGAACTTCTAGTCTCTTACGACTATAACACAACAAAGCACAAAAAAGTCTTTTTTTAAATGCAAATGTTAATATGAATATGAATGTTTAACTATTTAATTCTGGTTTTTCTTTTGTGTAAAAATAATCGTTTCTTCGCGTTGTTTTTATAAATTTATGGTGTATTTGTGGACAGGACACTCGGATATGATTTTTTCCGTTTTAATCTGAGTAGACTGACCCCACAACAGTATACTTTGTTCATAAAAATCCCCATACATTCAGAAAAGCATTTCTTATAAGAGGTCGACACTGTGTTACTTTTTGTAAAGTCTATAGGGTTTTCAAATTTGGTTTTTATACAGTCAGAGCCGACAGACCGATCAGGAATGTAGTTTGGTCTGGTAAACTTGATTCAGTTATTTATTTTAACGGCATATCAACCCGTTTGAAGGGTATCCTCGTGGTGTAATGGTTAAAGAGCTGGACTACGGAATCGTAGTAAACGAGTTCGAACTCCAGTCACGCTTTCACATTCGCTTTTGGACAAAACCCTTGGGAAAGGTATGAACCTTTTTATCCTCTCAGCTATGGGTTAAATAGTACCACTACTGTTCTTCAAGGGGGATGGCTTTGTTGTTGAATAGCTTACAACGGTTGATGTGCCATTAAAACAAAGAAACCAAACCAATCCGTTTAGGGATATCTTATGCCTTAAGATTAAAGAATTTAGTACATCAAATAATTACAGTTACATTTTTTGTATAAGAGAGTTTATTGTTTGCACACAGTTAAATGGTTTCAAGTATTGTTATCTAACACTAATAATTCTATTGAATATTAATGATTTATTTGCACACAGTGAAATGGTTTCACGTATTATTATCTAACACTAATAATTCTATTTAATATTAATGATTCATTTGCACACAGTGAAATGGTTTCAAGTATTATTATCTAACACTAATAATTCTATTTAATATTAATGATTTGTTTGCACACAGTGAAATGGTTTCAAGTATTGTTATCTTAGCGCAGTTGACCTTTCGCCACCACTTTCGAGCACCTTTAGATAAAATAAGGTTGGGTGGTTGTTAGCCACAAGGGCAATTTGGAGAATACGGCCGGAACAATCATATAGGGGCTAGGGCTTCACAATCTGATTAGTCGGATCGGGCCTCTTCGACCGTTCATCTAAGCCAGTAAGGGTCAAAGTGGAGTGCAACAGCCACGTGACCACTTCAGTTACCGGGTCAAGGAGTTGAATACGTATGTCTGTCTGTATTGTTTTTTTTGTTTTTTTTGAATGGCTAAAAAAACTTAATCCTTGGTCATATAGCCCGTTCTCCTCTACATCCGTTTTTAAACAGCTCTATTTGACCCATAGATGTGACGCTAAAAGATACCACCCCCCCTGGTTCAGAGAATGCTTCCGGAAGATATGTTTGAAAATTATTAGTATTGAATAAAAATTGTAACTCTTGTGGTCGTTGTTGTTGGTTATTTATTGATACGAGGATCATTAAATAAGTTTCCAGACGTTTTTTCATATGGCCACTTTTATTGATAGTACACACATGAAACTCTAGTCCCCTTCGAAGTAATCTCTTCCGACTGCAATGCACTTGTTGTACCGTTCCAACAACTTCTGCAAGGCCCCATGGAAGTCCTCTTGTGTGAGCTTGTCAATGACCTTCATCACAGCCTCTTTCATCTCCTCAATTGTCTCATATCGACAGCCTCTGAGCTTAGGGAACAAGCAAAAGTCACAGGGAGCAAGGTCTGAACTATAGAGACAGTGAGGAACTGTCTTGATGCCTATCTTACTCAAATAGTCTGTGAAAAGGATTGAGTTGTGGACTGGTGTATTGTCCTGGTGAAAATGCCACTGACCCGATTTGAAGAGTGTTGGCCTCTTCCCAAGGAATCTCTTCCTGAACTCCCTTAAAACCTCAACATAGTAACCCTAACCCTAACCCTTTGGCTAATCAACTCTGGTGTATTGACTTCCTTATCCCTCCTACAACTCTCATCATCCCTCACAGACTCCCAGCCTTCCTTGAATCTCTTATGCCACTCGATTCATGCAAGATGCTCCAAATGCAGTCTGAAGCATTCCATACGTTTCTGTGGCAGCATTTTTTCCAAGTTAAAAACAGAATTTTATTGCATATCGTTCTTCTAAAGTGTCCTCACGTTCAAATTGCATTTTTGAAATTCACCAGTAGTGACAATCAGGCTTTAGTAGGGTGTATTCCAATTGCTGCTGTAGCAGTTTATTCGAACCCGAAATCATAAAAATTGGTCAGTCATCTCATAAGATGTATAGCAATAACATAATGAATTTTCAAGAGTCTACGACAACTTTAAATGCCTGTACAAAAAAAAAAGTCTTGAAACTTATTGAAGGCACCACGTATCTGACTCCGTTAGTTGGACGTTTTCTAGTGTGTGAATGCTGCTAAGGAAGAATAAGGAAATAAAGCTGAGAGAGCGAAAATATCTTTTCAATTTTAACTTTATTTCATTGGGATATTCACACAGATACTCTGTAGCGAGGAAATGTCTTCCTGGACTATTTGAGAACCGTCGTTTCTCCCAAATCAGGTGTTGAAATATATTAGTCGTCTCCGGTGACTAATAAGTCCAAATTCAGTGTGGTCATGTCCAGTGGTGCCTTCTTGTTGCTTGCTTCAGCATGTCAGCTCATTAGCAGCCGACGCAACGCACATTCGAAGTCCAGTGGACCCAGCAAAACAGGCGCGCTACCTGCTAGCGGCGGAAGGAAGAAAGTCCTTCCAATATGAAGGTTCAGCTGAAGTGAGAATGGGTTTCTTTTTTTCACAGTAACGGCTCACTTTTTTTTTTTTGCTCATGCGTCGTCCAACTTCCTGTCTGGGGCTTCTGTGAGTTTTTGCATTTTTAAATTTATTTTTATTTTATCTATTTCATTCACTTCCCACAGATATACAAAAATGTGCACCTGCGTTTTTTAATTCCCTCCTCAAATCAGCTACTTATCGGATTTTAATAAAAACAAATTTCAGTACTCAAAGCAATTCAAGATGAGATATTTTTTCTTAAATATTTTCCTCATAACATATTTTTAATCGTTTAGTTAATTTTACTCATTTAACGAAGGTGCAAGAGAATGATTTTTACATTTTTGAAAAAGATAATTTTACGGAGAATTAGATTTTATTTACATTTGACATTACCCTCCCCCCCAAAAAACAACAGTTTAACGTTTTTTTTCCTACAGATGCCTTATTTTTGAAATTCAAAGAAGGGTAAAATAAGGTACAATATTTCTCTTCAAGGCATTTTTTTACTTTATTCGTTTTTTGTAGCTTAATCTTTTAAGGATATGGTCAATAAAAAAGAAAAAAAACCCAGGTTAAACGTTTATTTTTGAGGTTTAATCGACCAATGTCATTGACATTGGTCGATTAAACTCTTTCATTCACTGCAGGTGACTAGGATTTTGTTGATTAATGTAAAAATACCGAATAGATAAATTTGACCGATTAGATAATACTTTTTTTAGTCTTTATTTTTTGAATGTGGTTTTTCATGGGACGATTTTATTTCTACGGCGGCCCGTAAGGGAACGTCATTTAAAAGGAGATTTACTAACAAGACAAATTGGTTGTCTTGCCGTTACATTAAGAAAGGATTAAAACAAATGAGTGAACGAGAATATTGATGAGTGCCAAAAACTTTACTGACAGTTTGAGAGAAAACCCTGTACTGTGAGTCGTACAAAGGGAAGAAAGAAGTTGCAGATGTTAGAACAGGAATTAAGCATCCAACCTGAAGTTTCAAGGATCAGTTTGTCGAGAAAGAATGAATAAATGGTAAAGGAATGATATCCCCGAAAAAAACAATGGTTCAAAAATTGAATGCGCTTTCCTCGTTAAAGTTGGTCTGTTCTGCTGCTACGATAATGTAATATAATAGCCGAGGGATTTCGGTTTATGCCTTTGGGTTTAGTTAGGCTGAGAACCTTTCGGCTCAGCACATGGGTTAGTTAGGTGCAACCTTGATGCAGGTGGTAACGCGTGAGCGTGCACAGAGCGGACATGTCACTCAGATGTCACAATAGTCCGAGACGAAACGGAGTAACAGGGTGCGGGTGACGTCACGCACCGGAAGCGCGCGGAGGTTTGTGTGAGATTTGAAGAAAGTTAACGAGTTGGAAACTAGACACCGAACGAGAAGGATCGACTTTTGGAGCTCGCAGACGCGAGGCGAACTTGCGCCTTATGGGGGCCGCTCGAGATGGGGGCCAAATGAATAAAACGGCATAGCAAGATTGTGTCTCTCCTCCTTACGTCGAAACCTTTAACTCAAAGTTAATAAAAAGGTTTCGTACCTGAACAAGAAGTCGTTACGTGTTTTCGAATTTTGAGATTCCTATGTTCTCTATATGTTCTATCGTAATGAACATTATCTGTCTATTTCCCACATGGCCATATTCGTGTATATGGCTATGTAACAATAAGAGAGAGAGAGAGAGAGAGAGGGAGAGAGAGAGAGAGAGGGGGGTTAAAACGGACTTTTATATTACCCGGAGAAGTCACCCTAGCAAAATGGCATAAATCATTCTCATTGGACGAAAATATAAATCGAAACTTCAACGGCCAAAATAATTCCCGCGCTAAACAATAAATTTGGAATTAGTTCTTTCTGCTAAACGTTTGGCGAGAATTGAGTAAACATTAAAAAAACCGGATTATTACGCTTTTGAACACAATACTTTAGAAGATCGTCAATAATAAATCATAACACCGTAGATAAAAAGTGCGTATTTTTAGTATATATCTATGAAACCGGTTGTCGACCTGGAAAGGGAGGGGTTCTTCGAAGCTATGCGTGCCCCAGATACGCTTCATGAATAGCGCTCCCACGACCCAACCGAGTTACTCAGTGGGAGATAACAATTTTAACAAAATACGTACATGTTAAATAACAAGCTTTATAATTAGAGTATCTTCGCGAAAAGCATATAATAATGCATATACTTTATTCTATTGGAAGCATTATGACTCTACTACAATCTATCTATCTATCTATTTGCCTGTTCATGTCTACCTATCTATCTATCTATCTGGTCATATCTACTTATTTCTCTCTCTTCATCTCTCTCTCTCTCTCTCTCTCTCTCTATCTATCTATCTATGTTCATATCTACTTATTTCTCTCTCTCTCTCTCTCTCTCTCTATCTATCTATGTTCATATCTACTTATTTCTCTCTCTCTCTCTCTCTCTCTCTCTCTCTATCTATCTATGTTCATATTTACTTATTTCTCTCTCTCTCTCTCTATCTATGTTCATATCTACTTATTTCTCTCTCTCCCTCTCTCTCTCTTTCTCTTTCTCTCTTCCTCTCTCTATCTATCTCAATCTGTTCATATCTATTTATCTATCAATTTCTCTCTCTTTCTATCTTAAACTATACATATCTGTCTATTTATCTATGTTCATATGTATATCTATCTATCTATCTATCTATCTATTTCTTTCTTTCTTTCTTTCTTTCTTTCTATGTCTCTCTCTCTCTCTCTCTCTATATATATATATATATATATATATGATAAGCAGTGTTTTTGTGTTCGTCCATTTGTAATTCATACTTGGATAATAGTGTAGTATCTGCGCTGCCTAAAATTAGATCAAAGTGTTATCCACCTACGCTTCAGATTAAAGTGTAGTATCTGCACTCGTGGAGTAATTCTAATTGAATATATATGACGAAAATTCATATCACTATTAAAGAAATTATATGCACATACATTTTTTCTCCTTCTTCTTGTGTATTTATTTTTGAGGGAGTATTAAATCTAATATTGTTCGAAATAAATGTTTTCATCCACATCTTGTGTGTATTTACCCAACCTCTCCGCTAAGAGAGGGATCAGACACAAAGTCAATCTTTATCCGGGGTACAGCTGATTTGAATTTCATTTAGACTAGTTGTCTTACCAAGGCTTTAGAATCCAGTCTGCCCCACTATTAATCCATCGTTGGAGTGTGGGGGTAAGAAAATATAGATTCATGCCTTTTCTAAGAGCATTAGCGCAAAGTGGAACGCTAACAGCCTCGGCCAGGATTTGAACTCGGCTACAGACGCAACACGATGACCTTAGGTAGAGAAAACAGATACCACATTCTGATCCAAGACAGAAGTTTTGATCAATACGTAAATAATATCGTTATTCTTGATGGGAATTAACTTTTGAAATATTTTAGCGTGCTTGCGTGTGAAATGTTCCGTACTTGAGACCATGGCACAAATAGATACTGCATCATATCACGTTGGTTAGTTTTACATGCTAGTGTGAATGAGGGTGACTTGTGTCGGTTAATTTTTTTATTCTGAAAAATGAACAATGGATGATCTTTGAAATTCATTTTCGAATTCGGAAAAAAATCATTCAGAGGACTTTAACAATGTTGTAACTGGCCAATCGTTATATTGTTGTATACTCATAATCATAACAACACAACGAAGAAGAAAGACGAGCGAAGACTTCTTTAGAAAAATATGTATCTCTCACTTTATTGTAAGAGTTCGAAAAGGGTTACTCAGGGTTTTACTGTGAGAGGGAGTTGGAGACCGAATAGAACTGCAATATATTGACCCCCACTCTTATGGCCGTCAGCATTGTCTTTCTCGTTCTCCAGGGCTGCTCAACCGGAGGCCCAGGGGCCCAGCTCTCTGCTGGATGATGGCTTTCTTTACTGCATCTTATCACCAACTGGTCTCCAAAACTCCATCGGGGGTCCCAAGGGCCCCTTCGGCCGGGTGTGGCTTTCCCTACCACATCTTGTCTCCGACGTCTCTGAAACCCAACTGCCTGGCTTCCTGTCTTGACCGAGTTATATAATAGTTCAACACCCACTTAATCGCCCACTCAATCTTTGGAATGGCATGTTTGATCGTCATTAAGCGGAAATAACTGTCATGCAGTTCAGAGGTCACTCTCTTCCGGTGGATCAGTCTATGAGTGTATCATGGGCTTTTACCTTGTCCCATTTCATTAGCCAAATCCGCCTACGCGATTTCTTTCGATCACTGGCCATGGGAATGTGTCACTTCCTTCCGGTGCATCACTTTGTAATGGCACATTTGCCCGGGCCGAAGGTCAATATATAACAATATATGTTCTAAGTGTCTCAATAAATTTAATTTATCTTTTGATTGGCAAAAAAAATGTAATTTTTTGGTCACGTGATAAGTTTACCACTACGGCCGAATCATCGTTTCTGTGGTCCTGTGATTGTGATTTATTTGAAATTTTAATTTAACTTTTGATGTTAGTTTTAATTTCATGATGACGAACAATATAAACTTTTTAGATGTCGTTATTCAACAGAAACAAGTTTTTAACTAACATTGCTCAACGCAACTTCACGAGTGGTACCAGCGTTTCAAATCGGGAAGAACATACCGAGAGGATCCTAAATTTTGACAATGTGTTGTATACCACTCGTAGCCATAATTCAAGGATATCAAAAACAACAGTACATATACAAATACAGATACATGAAAATACAAATACAGGCGAAAACAGGCGGACTCAAATATATAGGCGACTCCATTGTTCATGTACGAACGGTTTTATTAACTTCTGACTTTGGTTCTTCGACACGTCTTCCATGGTTCAACCTCAAAATATCAACACCATGATCGGACCCCAACTTCTCAACACCATGGTCGGACCTCGACTTCTCAACATCATTGTCGGACCCAACTTCTCACCATCATGGTCGGACCCCAACTTCAACTGTCTGCCTCAATGGCAGACAACCCAACTGTCGGTCTACATTGTCCAAACTCAACTCCCAACTGACTCTTTCAAAATCTTAAAATTCTCAGGACCATCGCTTCCAGGCATGACGTCGTTCACAGTCCAGCCTCATTTCCTATCTGGGGTTTATTATGACAATTTTGATTGTCATATCGTTTGCGTGCGAGCGTAAACTGTACCCAATGCTATGCACCTGAACTAAGAACCGAATAGTTCAAAGCCCGACCAACTGAATGATAAAATATAATTAACGAAAAATGATTAATATAAAAAATCATTCCTTAATTACATAACAAATGTTAACGCGTGATAATCACATTGTGAGTTTTTTTCAAACACGAGACAAACTCCCAGAAGACAGTCTACCTGAAATGTCAATAACCCCCGACCCCCCCAAAAAGCTTTACACACCAATGTAAGTTGGTGGTCTTTTACTGGAGCCTAAGTAATGGCAAGCCTCCCAGGGTCTCCAGGACTCATCTCAGTATTCAAGTTGATCTTAACAATGGATGGTCTCGATTCTTCCTTATTTCCAATTCCTCCTGTCTTTTTTCCGAACCTTTAGAGACCATTCCAAGCATACCAATTATAATTGGTGTCACAGTTACCTTCGTGTTCCATAGCCTTTTTTTACTCCAAATATTTGTCAATTCTTTGATTTTCACTCTGTTGGCAGCTGGAATGGCAAAATACACCAGATGACAATTTCTCTTTTTCTTGTTAATTAACATTAGGGTTGGTCTTCTCGCCGGGATAAGGTGATCCGTTGGTGTCTCAAAATCTCAGAGAATTTTTTTGCGTCTCTAGTATGGATTCTGGTTGGTGCATATACCATTTGTTAGTAGGACCAAATTTTTATCTTTTGCACAATTTCCTTTGGATCACCTTTCTCACCCTGTCATGCCTAGTCTTGTACTCCTTTGGTGCTAGTTTGCTGCATTCGCTTATTAGGTGATTGGCCATTTCATCTTTTTTGTCTTGTATTTTCTCAGTTATTTCTAATACATATTACATAGATGTAATTTATCAATCTTTATATTACAAGGAGGAATTGTATCACATTAGATCGGAAGAGGATCCTTGTGGCGTAGTGGCTAACGTACTGGACTGTGATATGGTAGTAAGCGAGTTCGAACTCTAGTCATGCTATTACCATATTTACTAACCACTCCGCTCCGGCAGGATATGACACTAAGTCAATTTTTTAAGGGGAGTTTAACAGGTTTGAATTCAGAGTTTTCCTTCTCCTAGACTAGTTGCCTCATGCTATTACGTTCACTTTTAGACTAATACCCTTGGGAAAGAAAGGTATGAACCTCTTTATTACTCCAGCCATGGGATATGTTGTATTACTGCTGTTCTACTTTGAGGATAGCTTTGGCATTAAATAACCCACGAAATTTGATATGCAATCAAAAAAGAAACCAAACCAAACCAAACCTTCAGGATGATGTTAAGCGGGATTTCTGCGTGATCCCTAGTAAAACTTCACGAGTGAGTTCGATTTTCATTGGGCGCCCCATTCCTACAGCCTTGTATCACATTTAAGCAAAAAGCTTAGTAAATTTTCTAAAGTGTAACTTGCGAGAGAGAGAGAGAGAGAGAGAGAGGAGGGAGAAAATGTGTATGTGAGTGCTTGTGTGTGTGTGTGTGTGTGTTTAATCAGTTGGAGTTCTATTGTATATGGTCAAGCGAAGTCATAATGTGTTCACACAAATGATATCCGAATACCCGTCAAACATGTTAAGTCGAGTTATGACACGAGCGGATTAGATAAAATCCTTGTTGACATGTCGTCAACTGACAAGTTTTTGTATATTTGATCAAATACTTTTGATTAATTTGTTTACAAACAACAATAAAGAATAAAGCTTAATTTACAAAAAAATTCCTCTTTTGTCTCAGACTTAATCATGTAATCTTTCTAGCAATCTTTGTAAGGTCGTCGTTTAATCTTAATAAAATGCAAATTCGAACTCCAAACAAAACAAGCCCAGTTGGCTGGGGCGGTAGATTACACCGACTGCATCTCAGCAGAGGGGTAAGACCCCCCCCCCACCAACGAGTCTCCTTGATATGACACTAAACAATCTGATGGTGTGGTTTTAGTGAAAAATATTCATAAATGAGCTGAACATGAGTTTGCCACTACAGGCCTGAGTAAAAAAAAAAGAACAGTCGATGGAGTGAAAATACACGGACTTTCCGTTAAGGGAAAATATCCTGGCGCAGTGGCCAGTAAAGAAGGTCATGCTGAGTGTCTGAGAGGACTCACCAGTGTTGATTTCCTGGAATAAGATGTAAATGTAAATAGTATCTCTTATTGCCAACATTTTGTTACATAGAATTCGAAATATGGGAAATGTACATAGAATGTTCATAACATATATACATAGAGCATAGGAATCCCGAAACATGAAAAACACTTACGACTTCTTAGTTCAGGTACGAAACTTTTTTATTACCTTTGAGTTAAAAGGTTTTTCGACATAAGGAGAGAGATACACCTGACTTTTCCATCTGCCCCAAACCACGTGCGCACCCGACACAAGGCCTCGGCGAGCAAAGGAAAGTCAACCGTCTTCTCTCGAGGCAGAACTCAACTCAACTGACTTTTCTCACCCCCCCCCCAAATCCTCCGCGCACGCTTCCGGTGCATGATGTCATTCACATCCCCAAGTCACAATTTTCTATCTGGGATTTTTATCATGACATCTCTGAATGACACGTCCGCTCCCTCGCGCGCGTGAACACCTGCGCTCATGTTTGCACCTAACTAACCCATGCACTGAGCCGAAAGGTTCTCAACCTAACTAAACCCAAAGGCAAGATATATAAAACGAAATCCCTCGGCCATTATATTACAATTTTAGGCAATATTTCACCTTATTTATTGAATAAACCCCCGTATATTTAAGTATGAATATAAAGTTCAGTTTAGAAATACCTATTTCACATAAAGGCGACATTTTTTATCATACTTTTAAGTAATCATTTTTTAAAAAAACACTAAAAATTTTCATTGCTTTCTGAATAAAGTTGCTTTTCAGTTCTCAGGTGAAACTTTTAAGCAAACTATAGCCGTGTCAGTACTACCCTATGGTTGCATCACTTAGACTCTAATGAAAACACATTGAGAAAAAGTTAGATGGGAACTACACAATCATGCTGCAAGCTGTTTCGAACAAATCCTGGAAGCAGCACCCTACAAAACTGCAGTTGTACGGCAACTTACATCCCATCTCGCAAACCATCGAAGAAAGGTGAATCAGACATGCTTGGCACTGTTAAAGAACCAAGGACGAGCCCATAATTGATGTTCTCCTCTGGACTTCTACGTATAGACACACCAATGTTGGCCAACCAGTAATAATTTTTACTTTCTTTCCATTTACTTTTGAGATTTTTCTATGGTCGTTAACCCGTCAATAGCAGTCTATGCTTAACCTATACGCATGTTGACGTCCTTTTCAGTGGACGAGATATGGCTCCCGATGTATATGGACTAGTTTATAATGATTACTTCGCGATTCACTATTTGAAGTCTGAGGAAAGAGTGATTCCTTGTTTTCTGGGGAGCAATAAACCCCAATCTTTTTACGAGAAGCAAGTGACTCACTCATAAAAGAGATCCGAAACTCTGAGAGTTTAAAATATCCGTCGGGTTGGGAAGACATTTGTTTTTTTTTTTTAAGATAAAGAGTCGATTCAAAAACTGAGAGATGGAAATTTTGGAAAAGGTTTAACAGAAAACAAGTGAGGTCGTAAGCTTTGTTCATTAATCAAATCCAAGAACGAAAGAAAGAAAGAAAAAAGGAAATAAGTTACGTCAAATTTAACCAAGGTAGCGTTCTAGATGAGATTTTACCTCTTCCCGACATTCAGCTACTTGGCTATTTGCTCCATTCCACAGCTGTAGCGATTGCAATCGTAAAGAGTATGCAGCAAAGATGTAGTGCATTCCGTACCAGCTGCCTGATAACAGAAAAAAAAATGAAACGAAGTAAGCTGCTCTTAGCGCCTAAGACCACATCGAGCTGAGCAACATTGAGCTAATAGAACAGATTTAAAGCAATCTACTGTATGCTAATAAAGCGTCTTTTAATGTCGTGCGTAAGGTCACCGTACTAAGGAATCCAAGGCCTTAAAAAAATTCACTTAAGAACGGTTTCTCATCTCCACATCTCGTTTCTGGCAGTCGAGCTATGTTCAAGGACACCATAACTCTCTACTTCCAAACTGGTTTCTTCTTTAAGACACAATATAGGAAAGGCAACCTCTTGACGAGTCGGTAACTCGCCAGCTGTAGCATTCCTTGATCTCCATTGCTCAGTCCCATGTGCAGACCCATCTGATTGATTTCAACCCGTCTAGGGTTATTTTAATCTTATTTTAAATAGATCTAATAAAAGAAAATGGCTTTATTAAAAAAAAAAAAAAAAGAACCAGGCGATATCGTGTAGAAATTATAATGGACGCAGACTTTGTCGATAATCTAGCGCTTCTTGCAATTACAGCTGCCCAAACCGAATTCCTCCTGCATAGCCTAGAGTTGTAATTCTCAACGTGGGGCAAGGTAATATTTTGATGGGGTTTTGGTTGGGCTTGTTCAGAGACTAATCTAATGACCTTTTCAGCTTATTTCACGTGAAATTGCAGTAAAATTTTGAATATGTAAGAATTAAATATTACAGGGGGCATCAGAATTTGGCATGGCCCAAAATCAGTTGAGACCACTGGCCTAGAGCCAGCAGCGGGAGGGGTATTGGCCTTCATGTGAACGCAAATAAAACAGAGTAGCTGTGTTTTAAACGAGAAGGAACCATCTCCACTCCAAGTGGCAAGCCTCTAGAGTTTGTTGAAAAGTTCACATACTTCGGCAGCAATATCTCATCTACTGAAAGTAATGTTAATATACGCCTACCAAAGGCGTGGACTACTATCGATAGGTTATAGATCATATGGAAGTCTGATCTATCCGATGAAATAAAACGGGATTTTTTCCAAACTGTGGCAGTGTCAATGCTACTGTATGGATGCACCACATGGCCGATGATAAAACGCACGGAGAAAAAGCTAGATGGGAACCACACAAGAATACTACAAGCTATTTTGAACAGATCCTGGAAGCAACATCCATCAAAACAACAGCTGTACGGCCACTTACCTCCTATCTCAAAAACCATCCAAGTAAGACAAATAAGACATGCCGGATAGGGGTGGAGAAGCAAGGATGAACTTATAAGTTACGTTCTTCTCCGGATACCCATATATGGACGCGCCAGAGTTGGTTGACCAGCAAGAACTTACATCAGTTCCGTGCAGACACAGGATGTTGTTTGGAGGACCTGTGGGAGCGATGGATGATTGGGACGGATGGAGAGAGAGAGAGAGAGAGAGAGAGAGTATGGGAAATCCGTGGTATCAGACTGACTTGATTATTATTATTATTATTATTATTTTAGCGTTGATTGTATTCCTATTTACATTTTTTGTTGTTGTTGCTTCTTATTTAAAACTGGTCCTATCAAATACAGGCTGCGGAGACAAGATTCGGAATAATCTTAAAAAACATCCTTTTTTAGCCTGATCTGTCCAATTTAAAAAAAAAAACGCGATAAATCTAAATTTTTATGATTAACTCCATTATTCAAGCATTTAAAAAAAATTCAGCTCAATATGAGGGAGCAAGAAAAGAAATGACAAAGAATCTATGATTTGCTAAACGCCGAAACTAAGCTAAAGTTTCTTTGTCGACCGTATACAAAGTAAAGAAACATGTTTTTACAGAAAAAGAGCTTTTTAAGGAAAAAGGGGATGGGTGATTGAATAAAAAAACGAAAAGAAGGCTTTTTAAATGCTCAACGACAATTAAGAAGGACCCCACAATGTCAATAAGAAAGCATGCCAATGAATTGAAAGTCCATGTGAAAACTGTGAGGACAGCAATTAAACAAGAGTTAAGCCCAAACATTAACCCTTCCTCTTGATTACACTGTATGGGACGTTTTAGAAAACAAAACAAATGCAACTTCTCATCTAAATATTGGTTCGCTTAAGACTGCTGTTGTATATTGACCTACGACCCGGCCGGGCTGTCAAAATAGGAAATGCACCTATGAAAATAACAGGTGCATCCGGTCGAGGAATATCAGAATTATAACCTTGACCGTGGATGGGTTGAATGAGTGCAATTGTGACGCCCACAAGAAGAAGGGGGCGTTGAACTATTATATAACTCGGTGAAGACAGAAAGTCAGTTAGTTTGGAGACCAGATCAGTCGGAGACAAGAGGCGGTAGAGAAAGCTAGCACCCAGCAGAGTGGGTCCTCAGGCCCCCGATTGAGCAGTTGAAGTTGGGGATCAGACGAGTTGGAGAACAGACCAGTTGGGAGAAGATGCTGGAATGAGAACATGTCCCAGAGAGGCTTGGCCCTAAGCCCCCCGGTTGAGCAGCCCAGGAGAACGGAAAAGAAACGCGGTTATGGCCAATAGAGTGGGGGTCAATATGTTGCAGTTCTGTTCGGTCTCCAACTCCCTCTCACACACAACCCTTTCAAATAAAGTGAGAGGTATATTTTTCTAAGAACTGTGTCGCTCGTCTTTATCATTGCGTCTATTATTGTGTTGTTATGTTTATGCAGGCATCTGAATATGAGTATACAACACTGCAATTGAAGAGCAATGGAATAAAATGTCAGAAGAATTTATTTTGAAGGTTTGCAAATCGTTTCGAAGACGTATTGATATAATATTAATACAAAAACGGTGGCCATATTGAGTAAATTTACTGTTTTGTATCTATTTTCTTATTTTGTTGTTTATTTTTTTTTAATTAAAAGCAATCTTATTTATTATGATACTAGAATATTGCTAATTTTGCTTCTGCACTCTGTATAAACAATTTTTAAACAGATCTATTTGACGCATAGATGGGACCCTAAAAGGTACTACCGCACCTAGTCAGAGTAGAGCTAAGAGTAATGGTAATGAAGAGGGACTTCACACTTCTCAGATCTTCAGAAATGGTATCTCACCATCGGATGTAGTTTAGTGTCCTACTCATCAGGTTATTTAATGTCAAAGCCATCCTTGTAGAAAAACGTTAGTGGTACTATTATAGGATTTACACGCCTATATTTTAAAATGGTCGTAATGCCACTTATTCCCGAAACAAAGATGGCAGTCCCGGGAACCTATTAGCCAGGAAAACCACGTGGTTAGTGCTCACAACTACGTCCGCAACTTCAATTTTGTCCCGCGTTTTTGGAGCCTACTGCATGACAAGGATTGTCTATGAATAGTCTCGTCTTCCAACGCTCATTCTCTTTCACATTTTAACTTACAGGGTCAACACACTCTTTCCATTGTGACTTCCAGAGAGAATACTCTCACTTTCTCCATTTCGACTAACAAATCTGTCTGTGGATGACTATATATATATATACCAAGTCCTCTACAAGGTCAATTTCTAAGCGGACTTCAACAGGTTTAAACTTAGTTTTCTTTCTCCTAGACCGGTTGCCATACCAAGGCTAAAGAGCACAGTCTACCCTACTATTTACCAATAACTGGGGGGAGAATTATTAGATTCATACCTTTCCCGATGTTATTATTGCTATGTGAAATGCAAACAGCCTCGTCCAGGAATTGAACTCGCGTCGTTGTGTCAATTAATACAACTCTTCCTCTTTTTACATTTGACTTTCAGCAGTCAACCGCCACAAAATGTATACTCCATGCAACCATTCTCTTTCTTGTTATATTTTTTCGGTGAGACTTTTTCCAGACTCGAACACAGAAAATTCGTCAAACCACAGAAATTAACAAACAGTAGAAATACTTAGTCAACACGCATAGGTCACTTTTGTTAAATAGTCCTTTTTTGTAGTATTAGTGTGAGTTACACACACACACACACACACACACACATGCGCACACACAGAGGAATATTTAACGAACAGTATTAGAACACTAGTAATGTTTTGAAATATTTCATTGAATGAATTGTTGATGTATAAATTTGAATTTGTTTGTACTGCTTTGTTTTAAATGTTCTTTTTGTGCGCGTCGTTTCATACATCTTTACTTCGTTTGCCTTTTCCAAATATAAACCAACCAATAAATGGTGGAAACACTAAAACAATTACATGTCAACCCTACACTACTTAACCCATAGCTGGGCGGTGGGGGGTATATGGACGTTCGTAACTTTCCCGAGAGTATTAGTTTGAAAGTGAACGTAATATTGTGACAGGTGTTTGAACTCGCTTCATATGACAACGTAGTATAGTAGATTATCCACTACATTAAGGAGACTCCACCCTTTAAATATATATATATATATATATATAAAATGCAGAGTCAGAAAAAATTTCCCTTGGTTTCACCTAAACGGATCATCGGGACATTTCTAATCAAAAGAAGTGTTGGACCCAACTACATTTGGTGTTGTCCTCGTGGTCTAATGGTTAAAGCGATGGACTGCGGAATCGTAGTAAGCGAGTTCGTACTTCAGTCGCGCTATTACGTTCAGTTTTGGGCAAATACCCTTGGGAAAGGTATGAACCCCCTTATCCTCCCAGCTATGGGTTAAATAGTACCACTACTGTTTTTCTAGGAGAATAGCTTTGGCATTAAATAACTTACAAAGGTTGATATGCCATTAAACAAAGAAACCAAACCAACTACATTTTATTGATTAAAAAAAACCGCCCGGAAGAATAAAATTTGCATATAAAAATAAATAGATAAATAAATAAAAACAAAAAGTAATGAATGAGATAGAAATGAATTATGACTTATCTACTAAGAAGCCAACTTTGGCATTAAATAACCTACAAAGGTTGATATGCCATTAAACAAAGAAACCAAACCAACTACATTTTATTGATTAAAAAAACCGCCCGGAAGAATAAAATTTGCATATAAAAATAAATAGATAAATAAATAAAAACAAAAAGTAATGAATGAGATAAAAATGAATTATGACTTATCTACTAAGAAGCCAACTTTTCTTGAGCCTTCAAGTATTTAGTATTTCCGACCTCAGATTAAGTAATTCATTGGGATTATTATAGGAAGCTTGGGCAAGTTTTTCATCCATACATAAGTCGCAATATTTTTATCCCACTTTATAATTACGGCATTTTTTTAACTATCACCCATTTTAATTTGGGATCTGTATGTCAATGTTTCTTAATTATCCACACGTAATTATATAAACTAGTTCTATATCTACATACCTCGTGTGTGAATATATATGTATGCACGCGCATGGTGTAATGATTACTGTTGTATTAATTGACACAACGACGCAAGTTCAATTCCTGGACGAGGCTGTTTGCATTTCACATAGCAATAATAACATCGGGAAAGGTATGAATCTAATAATTCTCCCCCCAGTTATTGGTAAATAGTAGGGCAGACTGTGCTCTTTAGCCTTGGTATGGCAACCGGTCTAGGAGAAAGAAAACTAAGTTTAAACCTGTTGAAGTCCGCTTAGAAATTGACCTTGTAGAGGACTTGGTATATATATATATATATATATATATATATATATATAGTCATCCACAGACAGATTTGTTTCGTTCTATCAGAACTCATCAGTGTGGCTAGACAGTAGCTTCCCGTAGCTGGGATTGAAACCCGGTTGACTCAAACGTCAAACCAAGTTTCTAACAATTCAGCCACGAGAAGCCATTAGCTGCGAAGTAAATTTTAAACGGTTATGAATCACAATTACTATTGTTTACATACATCCGTTCAACGGCTACCGAGACCTCAATTCATAAGTATGAAGAGACTTGCAATAAACGCTAATGGCAACACGATTACTTCTTCGCCAGAGAACTCAACCATACGGGGGTAGGGGAGTATATATATATATATATATATATATATATATATATATATCCTTCTTTGTCGCATACGTCAAAAATAGTGAATGATTTTACGGAATATTTTATGTTGTATTCTCAAATAGTGTCTTATCTTTTTAGTCCTAAAACTCTTTTTTTATTTTTAGATATTCTTTTTTCTTATTTGTGGTAAAAATTGCTGAAATTGTTTTGACATTCTCGAAACATCTCCTCCATTACAAAGATCACTTTTTATGGTAAAATGAAAGTTTTTGGAGCTGGTTTCCATATCAGCCAAGGAGAAGAAACATTAATTTTTTTCTTCAGTCTTGTAAACTGTAATAACAGCTGGTCTTTATATCGTAAACATCCCAGCATCCCTTTTAAACTTATTTATAACCGTTGGGATAAATCTATGGAGAAATACGCCATTTTGTATAAATATAGAAGCACACATTGCGGAAGAAAATAAACAAAACAAAATAAAAAGAAAAAGTGTTAAGGATAGAGTTATTATTATTATCATCATCATTATCATCAAGTCGTGCGAACGGCACGGATTCCCTTGACTATCTCTCATCATCTGTTCCTATTGGCCATCACTCTTGGTAAGCTCTCTAGTCCGTACAGAGCTGATGAACGTCACTCACGAGAAATACTAAATGACCATCGCAAAAGAAAAAAAAAAACAAAAAACAATAAAACAACAAAAAAGCAAACAAAAAAAAAAAGACAAAAACAAAATGAAACAAAAAATCCTAACCAACCAACCAACCAACCAACCAAACAACTTGCGAGATATTCAGACATATTTAAGGAAACATTCAGTAAAGAGGAGCTGCTACTTAGATACACTTTAAATTTCTCGCAACGTAAAGCTAACCAAACATTAACAACACACCAGATTAGAAGGGTAGCAAAGTATTATTTAATTGTATTATGTTCTACACGACAGACCATTTCTTATTACATCATCATCATCGAACCCAGTTGGCTGGGGCTGTAGAATACCCCAACTGCATCTCTGCAGAGGGCAAACACACCCACCTCCAACGAGTGTCCTAAACTGCATCTGATAGCGGGGCTTCAGCTCTGGGACTTTAAGGAATATGGAGTACCCCATCATTGCTATTACTCCCAGGTCAACTCTGACCCAGAGTGGTAGCACCCGATAGGGTCCACTCAGTGGGTCAAATAGAACTGTTTGACGTTTGAACTTTGGGCAACCAAATGACTTATATTGAATTGAATTGTTAGTAATAAAACTGTTTAATCATTTAATTGTTTAATTGAATTGATAGTGATACATCATCATCATCATCATCATCATGTGCCGCTAGCACGGATATCCCTAACCCTCTCTTGCCATTTCTCCCTATCGTTCATCGCCTCTGGCAGGTCTTCAAGGCTACATCCCGTATCCTCACATAGCTGCTGATTGTATGTTCGAGCTGGTCGTCTTGCTCTTGCTCGGCCATATGTGAGGGTCCATAGGAGTACATCACTTATGAGCTCGTCCTTGCTTCTCCAGCAGTGTCCTGCATGTCTGGTTCGTCTAACTTGTATAGTTTTCGTGATGGGAGGCAGGTGGTCGTATAGTTGGTGCCTTGTTGGGTGTTGCCGCTAGGACTTGTTCAATATTGCTCGCAACATTCTTGTGTAATTGCCGTCTAGCTTCTTCTCCAACCGTTTTGTAAGCGTCCAAGTAGTGCATCCATACAACAGTATCGATACGACCGCTGCCTGGAAGAAACTGTTTCATTTTATCAGTCAGGTCTGATTTCCATATGATCGATAGCCTATCGATAGCTGTCCATGCTAACAAATGAGTAATGTTGAATAGAATTATTAGTCATGAATAGCAATACTTGAAACTCTTTAACTGTGTGCCTAAATTGAATTGGTAGTATTACATAATGATGCTTGAAACCATTTAACTATGTGCAAATAAAACTATTTATATTTGATAGCAATATTTGAAATCATTTAAGTGAGTGCAAACAAATGATTAATACTAAATAAAACTATTCGCGTAAAAATATTTGGAATCCTCTAACTGTGTGCAAACAATAGTACTACTTGGATGCAAACGCATGAATACTGTCTCGTTTTAAAATGTTATCTACAAACTATGCGTTTGCAAATCATATATAATATGTATAAAGAGGATTAGGCATTAAATAACCAACAATGGTTGATATACCATAAAACCTAACCAAACCAAATCGTATATATCTAATATACATAGTATAAAGAGGATTTTGCGTTAAATAACCTATAATGGTTGATTATATTTACCAAACCCTCCGCTCGGGCAGGATATGACACAAGGTCAGTTTTTAAGCGGAGTTTAATAGGTTTGAATTCAGAGTTTTCTTTCTCCTAGACTAGTTGCCTCACCAAGGCTGAAGAACCTTGTCTGCCCTACTATTTACCCATTGCTGGAGGGAGAATAATTGGATTCATACCTTTCCCAAGGGTATTAGTGCTATGTGAAATGCAATCAGTCTCGTCCAGAATTTGAACTCGTGTCGCCGTGACCATTTCTTACGACGATAACCATTACACCACGGGCACCTCCTTAAATAATAACCATATTTACCAACCCCTCCTATAATGGTTGATATACCATAAAACCCAACCAAACTAAATCATATATATTTAATATGTATGTATAAAGAGGATTTGGCATTAAATAACCTACAATGGTTGATATACCATAACACCCAACCATGCCAAAGGATCATCATCATGGCGTGCTTAGAGTCCAAATTCCCTTGACACTCTCTCATCATCCGTCCCTATCCGTTCAGAGCTGATGTAAATATTTGCTAGTCAGCCAACACTGCTGTGTCCATACGTAGGGGTCCATAAGAGAACATCGTTTATATCCTTACTTCACTAGCAGTGCCCAGCATATTTTGCTCGTCTTACTTGGAATATTTGTGAGATGGGAGGTAAGTTGCCTTACAGTTATTGTTTTAAAGGTTGCTACTTTTAGGATTTGTTTAAATCAGCAGGATTATCTTTGTATAATTTCCATTTAACTTTTTCTCCAAGTGTTTCGTTAAAGTCCAATTGGTGCAACCACACTGTAGTACTGATACGGTTACAGAATTCATGCGTTTTAATCAAGATGGTGTCATCTTCTTAAATGTCAAGCCTGGTCTCCAGTCTAATCGGCTGGGGCTATAAAATACGCTGGCTATATCTCTGCAGAAGAGTAAGGCCCCTTTCACGAGTGTCTTGGATATGAAACTAAACTGCATCTTATGGTGAGGCTCCAGACCTAGAGCTTTGAGGAATGTGCTCCCAGGTTCTCTCTGTCCCGGAGTGGTAGTATCTGTTAGAGTCCACTCTAGGGAATAAATGGAAACATTTAATCATTAACTATAATTGAAACTAACTGTGCGCAAACAAATGACTTTTAAATTGATTTATTAATATTACATAGTAATACTTGGAACCATTTAACTGTGTGCAAATAATACTATTACTGTTCGATAGAAATACTAGAAACTATTTAACTTTGTGCAAATAAAGATATTAGTGTTAAAGAGCAACACTTGGAGCCGTTTAACTGTGTGCAAATAAAACTATTAGTGTTCGATAGAAATATTTGAAACTATTTAACTTTGTGCAAATAAAGATATTAGTGTTAAAGAGCAACACTTGGAGCCATTTAACTGTGTGCAAATAAAACTGTCAGTGTTCGATAGAAATACTTGAAACTATTTAACTTTGTGCAAATAAAGATATTAGTGTTAAAGAGCAGTACTTGGAGCCATTTAACTGTGTGCAAACAAATGAGCTCTGGCTAGTTTAAAAATTACCTACAAATGTTCCTTTACAAATCATATTTAATATATGTGGTGCCTTTAATAAGTTTCCAGACTTTTTTGTACAGGCGTGTAAAATTGTCGTAGACGCTTGAAAATTCAGTGTGTTATTGCTATACATCTTATGAGATGACTGACCAATTTTTATGATTTCGGGTTCAAATGAACTGCTATAGCAGCAATTGGAATACACCCTACTAAAACCTGATTGTCACAGCTGGTGAATTTCAAAAATGCAATTTGAACGTGTGGACACTTTAGAAGAACGATATGCAATAAAATTCTGTTTTAAACTTGGAAAAAATGCTGCCACAGAAACGTATAGAATGCTTCAGACTGCTTTCGGAGCATCTTGCATGAATCGAGCATGAGTTTTTGAGTGGCATAAGAGATTCAAGGAAGGCAGGGAGTCTGTGAGGGATGATAAAAGATGTGGGAGGAGTAAGGAAGTCAATACACCAGAGTTAATTGGCCAGAAAGTTTGGGTGAGGGTTATTATGTGGAAGTTTTAAGGGAGTTCGGGAAGAGATTCCTTGGGAAAAGGCCAGCACTCTTCAAATCGGCTCAGTGTCATTTCCACCCGGACAATGCACCAGTTTACAACTCCATCCTTGCCACAGACTCTTTGACCAAGATGGGCATCAAAACAGCTCCTCAGCCTCCCTATGGTCCAGACCTTGCTCCCTGTGACTTTTGGTTATTCACTAAGCTCAGAAACTGTCGTTATGAAACAACTGAGGAGATGAAAGAGGCTGTGACGAAGGTCATTGACACGCTCACACAAGAGGACTTCCATGGGGCTTTGCAGAAGTTGTTGGAACGGTACAACAAATGCATTGCAGCCGGAGGAGATTACTTCGAAGGGGGCTAGAGTTTCATGTGTTTACTATAAATAAAAGTGCCCATACGAAAAAAGTCTGGAAACTTATTTAATGGTCCTCGTATATGTATAAACTGAAATCGGTATTAAGTAACCTACAAGGATTGATATGCTGTAAAACTCAACCAACCATATGTCTCGGGAGCAATATCTCGTCTACTGAAAGTGATGCCAACTTACGCTAAAGTAAAAGTAAAGAAACCTAATTGAATGTGTAAAAAATAATTGAATCTTTATGGTAATTAGTTTAACCCCTTTTAACTAATCCACTTAAATTGCTTCTATTTTTAACATCAATCATAAAACTTGTGAAGTCACTAAATTAGTTTTAATCGCGGCAAAGATGACACGATGAGGATTTTATTGTCTGTGAATGTTATGTTCTTTAATTTAGCCCATCAATTTTGAAGTCAATTTGATTGGGACTAATTTTCTCATTATCCAGCTAATCCTTCAGCCGGCTGACCTTGTCACTAATGATTGCTCTTATCAAAATATTAGATGCGTAACTTGAGCAAGTACATCACCTGTCAGCCTTTTTTCTTAGATGTGATCTTATAACTCTTTCGTTTTAGTTTCACCAAGGAAATGGAATTCACCACCTCACCAACAGATGCAGTTTAGTGTCATATCCAAGACTCCCCCTTTTTCTCGGGGGGGGATGTCTTACCTCTCTGCTGGGGATGCAGTCATCATATTCTAAACCTCACCGATAGGACAGAATGAGCGTATAGAAAATGTTTTGAGTTTGACTCAATAAACAAATCCCTCATTGTTATACAGGCAAAATTAATTGATTTTAATGGCATGTCAAGTAATCTTGGATTATTTTATGCCAAGAGGTTAGGGAATTGCGTTTAATGCACGTTCATATTTATATATTTTGCGTAGTTGTTTCTTTGGTTTTTATTATTTATTATTTATTTTTATTTTCATAAACAAGGTTCTATCGAATTGAAATGATTTTTAAATAGATGGGACTCTGGCAGGTGGAACTGGGAGTAATGACAATGAAGAGGTAATTCCCATTCCTAAGATCTCTGAAACTGGAGCCTCAGCATCAGATACAGTTTAGTGTCTTGTCTAGGATAACTCCTTTGGGTCGGGGGAATTATTACCCCCTCTGCCGGGGATACAGTTCCACTGTTAGAACGGAATGAGCTAATAATTCTGTCGTTTTCACTTTCACTTTCACTTTCCCTAAGAAAAAAACATTTAATGACATTAACTGGGCGATTGGCCTTATCAGTAGTGTGTTCGCCAATGGTCCGGGAGACCGGGGTTCAATCCCAGGTAGATTCGTGCCAAAGACTCAAAAAATGGTACTTGATACCACCTTGCTTAACACTCAGCATTATAAGGTAAGGATCAAGAGTAAAGAGGAGCAATCCAGGAAAGGAGTAGCGCCCTCCCCTACACATCGATGTAGTACCTATTGAAAGGGACCTTAGGCTCACCCTCGAGCAAGGTCGCCAACTTTACTTACTTATATGTAAAATAAGATGGTTTGATGTCATTACAATTATTTTTAAAGGCCTTTACCCATAATTATCTTTAATGGCATGTACCAATATGTAACTTTTTAATGTCATGTACCAATATGTAACTTTTTAATGGTATGTACCAGTAATTATTTTTAATGTCATGTACTTATTATTATTTTTTCAATGTTAAAATTCATATGTAACTAAATTTTGATAAAATAAGATTTGTTTGATATCATTATACCGACAAAATAATTATTTTTAATTATATCTACCCATACGTAAGTGCAGCGACAAAATAATTTTTTAATGGCATGTAACTAAACTTTGTAAAATATTACAGTGACAATTTTTTTTTAATGACATGTACCCATATGTAACAGTGACAAAATAATAACTTATTTAATGACATGCACCTATAATTGCTTTTTAATGGCATATACCCATATTTAACTAAATTTTGTAAAAAAAGATTGTTTAAATTTGCCATTTGCATTTTGTCTATTTTAATAACAAATGTTCTTCAGTGTTTTTAAATTTTTGAAATAATATTTAAACAAGTTGCTTCAGCACAATTGTTTTATTGGTTATTCAAATTACTTATTCTTATTGGTATTGGGTCAGTAAAATGGTAATTCATGTGTATGGAGTGAGTCAGGGAGAGGCTCTCTGTGATTGGATATATTATTTACGTGATGAGCCCAGTATACCAAACCTCCAGACCTCAATCCCCGGTCACGGCGCCAAATATACCAATTATGGTATCTCTGTGCCACAACCTTGTCCGCCTCCCTCCAATCTCTGCTACAACGCGGGAAAAAACAGATCAAAAGTTCCTTCCAGGAAAGTGACCATGCACTGCCATGCCCCACGTTGTGATTCTTTAAAAGTAAGGCCGATGGCCACGTCTGAAAGGAAGAGGGTTTACTGGCAGCTGAAGACTGGACTCCGAAGGGTACATATATTGCAGAACAAAAAAAAAAAAAAAAAAAATAACTCCGATTTCTGCAGTAGACAATAAAAAAAAAGATTTTATAAAACTTCAAAGTTACAGATGGCGACAAAAATCTGCGGGTGTGACGTATAATGGTCTAAGGCGGCGGTCTGACGAGGGTTAAGTTTTCTTAACTACAATTTGTCTCAGCGGTGGACTGGCGATATATGAGTTGGCAGCGCGAAGCACAATTCCAATCTGTTGGTCCCTGTCTGGTCTTCATCTACTTCGTCTGGAACCGAACTGCTTCGCTCTCTGCCACCAACTGCTGAGTTCTAAAATCAGCCTGTTTATATAATAATTGCCAATATTCTGGGTAGGTTCTGACTGAGGCAGGGGTGATCTCTATAACGTCATTTTCAACTCATTAGATATTCATCATGTCTTTTTTTTTTCAATTCTCGTCATCAGAAAGGGTCCAACCCCCTTTTCACTACTTCCACAGAGTTGTCCCTCTCACTACCCTCGTAGTGAGGACTACGGGAGGATAACTTTCCTCCTACCAACATAGTTTCTCTCATTTTACTGCTTATGACATCATCATGCCAGACAGCCTTCACACCATCAACAAAGATTCCCCTGTTCACCTTTCAACACCCTTTCTCCCTGTCACTGCAATCAGGTGAGAGACACAGGTCACGGGTTATCTTCTCTGATTGTCAAATTTCTAATTTTCATTTTTTTTTCTTCAGGCTTGGGAACCGTTCATGATATCCTAAAACAACATATTTTTTTTATTTCTTCCTCTATTTTGCGATTTTACTTGTAACCAACTTGGTCACCCTCATTACCTGTCAACATCTTTCCATTTTCTGTTTTGACTATTGTCAAAAATTCTTTTTCAGAATTTTCAATTCTTTTTCCCTGACATTTCAATTTTTACACTTCTTGGCAATTATATTTGGCTACTCAACTTTTTGGTTAACCCCTCACGTACCGCCATCGACCAATATTGTCATACAGAAGTTTTGGCACAAAATCTAAAATCCAGTCAGATAGATTCCACCTGGCGTTCCGTGAGGCAGTGACATTAAAATCTCTCAGAGAGACAACCCTAAGATATCAGATATCTTCTTCAGCACGCCGGTAAGTCCCTTAAACTCAACTTTATACACAGAAAGGACTGTATATTGTTATTCATTGTTTCAAGTGCTGGCTAATACATTGTTAGTATAAAACGAAGTATTAATTTGTTTATTTGTTGCTGTTAGCCTTTGAATGAACGCTATTCTAACACAATATTGGTTTACTTATTGGTTATTTTCATGGGTTATTTTATTAGTAATTCTTTCTTTGATTTAAAAATGCTAATATTTAACTTTTTAAATAAAGTATTTTAAATTTGATTGAAAAATGGTTATAAGAATCATTTAAAAAAGATTAATAAATGATCTTCTATATAATGGCCGAGGGATTTCGTTTTATATATCTTGCCTTTGGGTTTAGTTCGGCTGAGAACCTTTCAGCTCAGCACATGGGTTAGTTAGGTGCAAACTTGAGCACAGGTGTTGACGCGCGTGCGGGGAGGATGTGTCGTACTCAGATGTCAAAATAAAAATCCCAGAAAGAAAATTGTGACCAGGGATGTGAATGACGTCATGCACCGGAAGCGTGCGCGGAGGATTTTGGGAGATTTGAAAAAGTCAGTTAATTGAGTTCCTGGCTCGGAAGAAGACGGTTGACTTTCGCTAGCTCGCCGTGGCCTTCTGTCGGGTGCGCACGTGATGTGGGGCAGATGGAAAAGTCAGCATAGAAAGATTGTGCCTCTCTCCTTATGTCGAAAAACCTTTTAACTCAAAGGTAATAAAAAGCTTCGTACCTGAACTAAGAAGTCGTGAGTGTTTTTCGTGTTTCGGGATTCCTATGTTCAATGTATATATGTTACGAACATTCTATGTACGTTTCGCATATCCGGATGTCTGGCTATGTTTCAATCTAATTGAAAATTCCACCAAAAATTAAAAAAAATGGTAATTTTTTCATTGAATTCTGTAGTTCCATGATGGCGCTATTGTCACAAAAGAAATAGCTAAAACAAATAAAAACAAAAACCAAAAAGAAACCAAAACAGAAAAAAACTTTTAGATTTAGTGTAATGCAAAAATCTTCTCAAAGAAATGATTTAACGATCTCAAGTGCACTGCGCATATCTGTAGCCACTTTTTCTATTTGAAAAATACGATGAAGATTTGTCACTGCCTCCCACCAGACAGGACTCGACTCAAGGTCAATGACCCGAAGGTCGATTAAAGTGGGGATTAGGAGAGGGGGAGGTCGGGCACGAGTCGAGGCTTGAACCCTGCTGGTCTATGTTGCTCATCAACCCACTTAGTGCAATGTGGGTCCAGGCACGTATGCCTGATCATAGCTTAAGCTGGACAGCAAGGTCCAGTGCTATACATGGGATCAATCGCTTTTCTTGTTGCCACTCGCCCAGCCGAATGTGTCTCAGCCGATGCCGGGAGCCTTTCGGCCCCAAAAGGCCGCGAAGCGATGAAAATACGATAACTAACATGGATTGACTCGAAATGTAGTTTAGTTTACTTCAAACCACTTAAAAATATTTAGTTATTATATTTTAGTGAATTAATCAGAGATATTTGAAAATTAGGATTACTTGCTTCTTTGCAGGTGCGTCAACTTTGTGTTTTACTTAGCGTTAATACTCTTGTTAAAGGCATGAACTCCTCTGTCCTCTAACTCTAGCCATGAGAAAATAGTAGAACAGAGTAGGTACTGTTATATAATTAAGGAATGATTTTTTTATATAAATCATTTTTCATTAATTATATATTATCATTTAGTTTGGTTGGGCTTTGAACTATTCGGCTCTTAGTTCAGGTGCATAGCATTTGGTACAGTTTACACTCGTGCGCAAAGGATATGACAATCACAATTGTCATAATAAACCCCAGATAGGAAATGAGGCTGGAGTCTGAATGACGTCATGCACGGAAGCGATGGTCCTGAGAATTTGAAGATTTTGAAAAAGAGTCAGTTGGGAGTTGACTTGGACCATGTAGGCAGACAGTTGGGTTGCCTGCCATTGAGGCAGATAGTTGAAGTTGAGTTTCGACCATGGTGTTGAGAAGTTGTGGTCTGACCAGGCAGTTGGGATTTTGAGGTTGGACCATAGAAGACGATAGTTGAGTTCCTGCTGTTATATATTGACCCTCGACCGAGCCGTCAATCAAGAGATGCACCAGTGTAAATAAGCGGAAGAACAGCGGAAGCAGGTGAATGTTAGAAAATAATATAACCAGGTGCCCGGGCGGTTCGAGTCAGTTGGAGACAGGATGCCAACGTGAGAACCAGCTGCAGACAGAGGGCTTTGGTCACTCAGTGACCCACTGTTGAGCAACCCCAGCCAAAATGAGGAAGAAGTGTTGCTATGGTCGAGAGAAGAACTTGGGTCAGTATAGCAGTCCGTCTCTGTCTCCACTCATTTCTCACACACAACAAACATCAACTTTTCGAAAATAAAGTGTGAGAGATTTATATTTTTATAAAGAAGTTGTCACGTGGTGTCCCATTGAGAAGATAGAAATATGATTACTACTATCCTCCTGTTTGAATTAACAGTAGCAAGCCATCAGAGAATGACCGTTAAGAACAGATGTTTGTACTCGGTGACCTCCCTCGGGTCGCCTGACACGAGAAGCAAGAAGAGAGAAACTAAATGATTGGCTGGGACCCCAAAACGGAAGTGGGGACTCCTTCCCGTCAGGGGAAATAGATAATAAGAAAGTTAGTGGTTGGACAGGGTTCGTGGCAGACGGAACCAAAGCCAGTACTCCGGGTAGAAGAAGACAAAAAAATATCTCGGACACGAAGGAGCCAAGTTCTTCAAGCCAGTATTAAAAATAGCATAAAGTCTATTAGCCCGTAAAAGAGGAAATATTCTCCACAGGAACCCCATCAAAGAAAAAAGATAAGTAAACTTTGAGACCATTTCTCCTTATACCCAATTTTATATACCCTCTCTCTCTCTCTCTCAATTTGAAGAAAAACAAAAGACAAGGAAAGAAGAAAGACATTTATGTTCATGGACTGTTCATTTATGATATATTTGTCACGTTGAAGGTGTATATCTATGTGTAGTAAAAGATTGATATATTTTAATGTTCCCACGTGGTCGAAGTTGTTCTTTGCAGTTCTGCTACGAATTTGTTGTGTCATATTTCTTTTTCAGCTTCTATTCGCCCTATGTTATCTCGCTTAAAATTGTCCTATTAATTTCTTTAAAATATCACACGGGAAACCGGAATTGCCGACTACTTTAACTAATATTATTACGTCTAAACCTAGAGGTCCATATCTTCCATTGTTCTAGGGGAGGAAGACTAGCGGCCTTGGTGGGTGTGTGTATAGTGTGAAATTTGGAACCCCTTGCCAGCGGCGGTCAGTCTGGCCATAAAGTAATCCCCCACATAATATGCCAGTTCTTATGTGCCCGAGAAAAAAACTCTGAACGAGGACTTATTCTACAAGGGATCAAGTGCCAACCTGCCCCGTCTTCACACGTGCGAAAATAAAGTCCCGTTCTGGGATAAAAGTAAATTTTTCGCGTCACAAAGTGTATTCGTTCGTTATTGAAGTCGTCATTATCAGTTGATTATGTTCCCGTGTATATTTGTATACGCGTAGTATACAATACAACACTGCCATTGGGGCATAGAGTTGGGTTTCGGCCATTGAAAGATGTAGTTAGCCAGAAGTTAATGAAACCGTTCGTACCTGAAGAGACAGAATCCGCCTGTTTTCGCATGTATTTGTATTTCCATGTATCTGCATTTGTATATGTACTGTTGTTATTGATATCATTATTGTTGTGAGTATACAACAGCACTTTAGCATCGTTTAAACACTGAATTCAAACCAACTATACTCCTGTAATGTAATGGCCAAGGGATTTCGGTTCATGCCTTTGAGTTTAGTTAGAGAACCTTTCGGCTCAGCACATGGGTTACTTAGGTGCAAACATCGATGCAGGTGTTAACGCAGGCGCGCGTGGGCGGGCGGACGAAGGTGTCACTCAAATGTCACAATAGTCCGAGACGAAACGGGCGACGGAATGCGCGCAGGGGTTGATGGAGAATTGAAAGAAAGTTAGGGAGTTGAATACTAGACGCCAAACGAGGAGGATCGACTTTTGGAGTTCGCAGACGCGAGGCGAACTTGCGCCTTATGGGGACCGCTCGAGATGGGGGCCAAATGAATAAGACATCATAGCAAGATTGTGTCTCTCCTCCTTATGTCGAAACCTTTAACTCAAAGTTAATAAAAAGGTTTCGTACCTGAACAAGAAGTTGTTACGTGTTTTCGAATTTTGAGATTCCTATGTTCTTTATGTGTTCTACGTTATGTATATATGTAATGAACGTCCCATGTCTATTTCGCACATGGCGTTAATTGTGGCTATATAACACTCCTCTTAAAAATTGAACTTATATCACATCCTGTTCTTTGCTTTTTTGATTCATTATCTTAAAACCGCCTTTTGGGCCCGGTTGGCTGGGGCTGTAGAATACACCGACTGCATCTCTATTGAGGGGTAAGACTCCCCCAATGAGTGTCCTGGTTATGACACAAAACAATCTGATAGTGATTCTCTTACAATACAATTTTTCTGATGTTGTGCTGGACTTACCTATAAGCTAAATAAACTATACCTTTGAACCATACACCGTTGGGAAGAGTCCCCGTGGCGTAGTGGTTAACTCGCTGGACTACAAGTTCCAAATCCAGACGTGCTATTACATTATATATATATATATATATATATATATATATATATATATATTACATTATAATTCGGAAATTTATTCTTTACGAGTTCAAAATGGGTCATAACACCACAGACGCAAAAAAAGCATTTGTTGCGCAAAAGGTGAAAGTGAAGTAGCTCGATGGTTTCAGAAATTTCGCTCGGGCTGAAAGTACCTTGATAATCAGGTAAGGTCAAGTAGGCACAAAAGCTTGGACCCCGAGTCCCTGTTCCAAGCTAAAGAGGCAAATCCGTTGAGAAGCGTTTGGAGAGTATCAGGCGAGCTCATCATCTTACAGTCCATTGTAGTTCGTCACCTTCATCCTTCGGCAAAAACATTCGGAGCAGCCGAATTGTGCCTCAGGTTACGAAAAGCCTTTGACCTGTTAAAGTTTGGTTCCTTTGTTTTATTGCACATCAACCTTCGTGGGTTTATAGGATTTACACTCCTATATTTAAAAATGGTCATTATGCCACTTGTTCCCGAAACAAAGATGGCAGTAGTCAGTATACTAATCAGTCTCGGGAACCAATTGGCCAGGAAAACCACGTGGTTAGTGCTCAAAACTACGTCCGTAACTTCAATTTTCTCCTGCGTTTTTGGAGCCTATTCCATGAGAAGAATTTTCTATAAATACTCTCGTCTTCCAACACTCACTCTCTTTTTCACAATTTCACTTGGAGAGTCAACACAGCTCTCTTTCACATTTTCACTTATAGGGTCATCACACTCTTTTCAGCGGGACTTCCAGGGAGAACGCTCTCACTCACTTAATTTCAACAAACACAGTCAACACACTCTTCCTCCTTTTTACATTTGGCTTCCAGAGTCAACCACCATGAAAATGAATACTTTAAGCAACCATTCTCTTCCTTGTTAGACTTTTTCAGTGAGACTTTTTCCAGGTTCGAATGAGAGGGTGTCCTCGTGGTGTAATGGTTAAAGCAATGGACTGCGGAGTCGTAAGTAAGCGAGTTCGTACTCCAGTCGCGCTATTACGTTCACTTTCGGGCAAATACCCTTGGGAAAGGTATGAACTCCCTTACCCCAATCTATGTGTTAAATAGAACCATTACTGTTCTTCTAGGAGAATAGCTTTGGCATTAAATAACCTAGAAAGGTTGATATGCCATTAAACAAAGAAACCAACCAACCAACCAACCAAACCAGGCTCGAATGCAGAAATTTCGTCAAACCACAGAAAGAAACAAACAGTAGAAATACTTAGTCAACATGTATAGGTCACTTTTGTTAAATAGTCCTTTTTTGTAGTTATAATGTTAGTCACACACACACACACACACACACAGGAATATTTCACGAAAAGTATTAGAACTCTAGGAATGTTTTAGAATGTTTCATTGCATGTATGGCTTCGAGCTGACGAAGAAAAGAAGCAGAAGGTACCCTGCAAAAAAAAATTACCGACGCCGACTACGCCGATGACATAGCGATACTGGCAAATACACCCGACCAAGCCGAAACACTATTGTATAGCTTGGAACGAGCAGCCGCAGGCATAGGCCTCTATGTTAATGCACACAAAACGGAATATATATGCTATAATCAAACGGGGGACATCTCCACTCTAGAAGGAACCCCTCTTAAACTAGTAGACAAATTCACTTACCTAGGAAGCAGCGTCGAATCAACCGAAAAGGACATCGAAACAAGGTTAACGAAAGCATGGACAGCTATCAATGGGCTATCGATTATATGGAAATCAGACCTAACCGATAAAATGAAACGCAGTTTCTTCCAGGCAGCGGTCACATCGATACTGATATACGGGTGCACTACATGGACGCTAACGAAACGGTTGGTGAAGAAGCTAGACGGCAATTACACAATAATGCTGCGTACAATCTTGAACAATTCCTGGCGGCAACACCCCACAAAACACCAACTGTACGGGCACCTGCCACCTATCACGAAAACTATTCAAGTTAGACGAACCAGACATGCAGGACACTGCTGGAGAAGAAGGGACGAACTCATAAGTGATGTACTCTTATGGACCCCCACACATGGCCGTGCAAAAGCAGGACGACCAGCACGAACATACATTCAGCAGCTATGTGAGGATACGGGATGTTGTCCTGAAGACCTTCCTAGTGCGATGAACGATAGGGAGGAGTGGCGAGAAAGGGTCAGGGATATCCGTGCTACCAGCGCGACATGATGATGATGATGATTTTTGATATAAAAGTTTGAATTTGTTTTTACCGCTTTGTTTTATATGTTCTTTTTGTACGTTTCACCACATCATTTGTCTCATTTGTCTTTTTCAAATATACTAACATAGTGGGGGATCAAACATAAACACCAACAACATACCACTACAAATTGGAGATTAAGCTCTTCACCAAATTACATGTCTCCCTACAGGTTATTTAATGTTAAAGCCATCCTTGTAGAAAGTCGTGGTGATATTTAGCCGGAGGGAGAATTGGGTTTGAACCTTTTCCAAGCGTATTAGTCCGAAAGTGAACGTATTAGCACGACTCGTGTTCGAACTCGTAAACTACGATGCCGCAGTCCAGCACGTTAGCCACGACCGCACAAGGACTCTTTCCTAGTAGAAGCCAATCTTTCTTTACTTAAAAAAAAAGATATGCTTCCTTCTAAAATCTTTCTCGCCAATCCTGTTAGTTTACTTTGAAGATAATAATAATCCCTAAAACTGTGTGTAGTTCTACTCTTTGGTTATCTCAACTGATAACCTCACCAAAAACAAAAAAAACAAAACAACTCCCACTAAAAAACAGACCCCTCCTCCAAAAAAAAAAAAAAAAAAAACCCAACTCAGAAGATAACGTCCGTGACAACAACACTCATTCATCTTGTAAGCGATTCTGTTAACCTAAAGTTTCCCCATTAAGAATAGATATAAATAGATTCTGCTTTGAAATTCAAATAACAATACCTCGTGAACTACAAATAAAACACTAGCTTGTTAACTGCATCATTATCTTTTCCGTTTTCAGACATATCACACCAATTTCCTTCCTGAACGATATCATCTTACTGCCTTTTTGAAAGACACCTACTCTTTATTTAAAAAAAAGAAACAGTTCTTCCTTTTTTTTACCGATATACTTTAAGTCAAATGTCGTTAGGATTCATAAACTCTTCGTCTTAAAAAAAACAACAACAAAACAAAAAAAAAAACCCAGAAAGGTTTGTAGGTCGTTTGAGTTCACTGAGCGACTGGCGGGATGAAGCAGTAAGCAATCACGTGACAAGGAATCAAGCCATTTTTGGCCAATCGGAAGGCACCAAAGACTGAAACTTTCTTGATTCTGGTAAAATAGATTCAGCCCATCAATATTATGACTTACTAAGCATTTTACTTAGATGTGGCACAAGGCCATATGAAAGGGGTACCCAATGAGACTCGAACTCACTCGTGTAGGTTTGCTAGTCGAGCTTGCTAACCATTACACCACCATTGACATGCTATAAAAATCAATCAGATGGAAATTTACTAAGCTTTTTGCTTAGATGTGGCACAAGGCCATATGAAAGGGGCACCCAATGAGACTCGAACTCACTCGTGTAGGTTTGCTAGTCGAGCTTGCTAACCATTACACCATCATTGACATGCTATAAAAATCAATCAGATGGAAATTTACTAAGCTTTTTGCTTAGATGTGGCACAAGGCCATATGAAAGGGGCACCCAATGAGACTCGAACTCACTCGTGTAGGTTTGCTAGTCGAGCTTGCTAACTATTAAACCATCAGTTTAATATTATGACTTATTACGACGACAAGCGCAATAGCAGTCATTTGGAACACAGCCTGTAAAAAATGCATCTTTTGATCTTGAGACATTAAGTCAATGTTCTTTTTTTGAATAGTTATTATATCAGCTTTTAGGACACGCAATTTTTTTGAGTTTCTTGTCTCAGTAATAAATCATTATCATATTATTGGGTTGCATCTATTTTGAGACAGTTTTGAATGCTTTTGTCTCCAAATAAGTCGTGACGCTAAATATTTTTCCTCTTTTATCCAAGGCATTGTGATCAAAGATTAATAGTTGTTATATCATACTATTTTCAAATCTGAAACAAAAAAAAGAACACAACATTATTTTTAGGAGAGTTATTAGCGTTCACACGGGTTCCATGTATATTGAGACACCCTATATAAATAAAACACCCCGCATTCCACAAAGGGATATACTCTTCGGAGTATTCTAGTTGATCTTAAGTGGGTAGGGGTCTGGATCGTTTTGAATCTTTCTATGATTTGCAGTTCCTCCACTGGGAATTGTGCAAGAGATTAGAGTTTGACCATACTAACAAATGGTATATACACAAAACAGAATCCGTACTAGAAAGTTATCTGGTACTGAGATACAAACGAATTACTCAATCTTGACTCGAAAACCAGACTTAATGTTTTAATTAACAAGAAAAAAAATTGTCATCTAATTGATTTTTGCTGTTTCTGCGGACCACGGAGTAAAAATAAAAGAAAGCGAAAAGATTGATAAATACTTGGATCTTGCTGGAGAGCTCCGAAATATAAAGGTAATTGTTGTTGGTGTCCTCGGAACGGACCTCAAAGACTTGGCAAAGAAACTGGACGAACTGGAGATCAGAAGAAGAAATAAGACTATCTAGATCACAGTACTGTTAAGATGAGCTAGAATACCCCGAAGAGTCCTGGAGACCGGAGGAAACTTGATATCACTCAGACTCCAATGGCGTGAAAAAAAACTCTCAAGAAGTAAAATAATAATTTTGACTCGTATTTTCTTTCATCATCTTTTTAGTTGCTTTTATAGGATTTACACTCCTATATTTTAAAATGGTTGTGATACCACTTGTTCCTGAAACAAAGATGGCAGACGTCGGTAAACTAATCAGTCTCAGGAATCTATTGGTCAGGAAAATCACATGATTTGTGCTCACAACTACGTCCGCAACTTCAATTTTGTCCCGCGCATTTGGAGCCGACCGCATGACAAGGATTGTCTATATATACTCTCGTCTTCCAATAACTCATTCTCTTTCATTTTGACTTCCAGAGACAACACCCTCTCTCATTCTCTCCATTGTGCCTTACAGAGGCAGCACTCTCTCTCTGTCTCTGTCTCTCTCCCTCTCTATCTATTTTGACTTCCAAAGACAACACTCTCTTTCATTCTCTTACATTTTAACTTCCAGAGACAGCACTCTCTCTCTCTCTTTCTTCATTTTCGACTTCCAGAAACAGCGTGACCTTGCCACTTAGTAAAGACGCAACTCAATACGCGTAACGTGGGTGCGTATACATTCTGCAACCTTTTTCTTTCTTGTTCTGCCTTTTCGGTTAGACTTTTTCCAGTCTCGAACACAGCCTCAGAAATTTCGTTAAACCCCGAAAGAGACAAACAACCAACATGGGAGAAGACACCTTCCTCCTAGAATACATTGCTATATTTCTGTATATTGATACCTCGCATGAAATACTTAGTCAACATATATTTTATAATCTACAGGACATTTTTAATATTTAGTCTTTTTCCATAATATCCGTGTTAGTTACACACACACACACACACACACACACAGAGGAATATTCAACAGACTATATTAAAATATTTGTAATGTTTCCTTTTTCATGTATTTCTTGATTATATAAACTTAATTTTGTTTGTACTGTTTTGTTTTGAATCTTCTTTTGTCCACGTCGTTTTACTTCGTTTGCTTTTCAATAATGAACCAACAATAATTGTGGAACTATTCACCAAAACATACCCCCACACTTTTCTACATTTTAATTTGTGCTTCAATATTAATGGTTATATTTAGTTTCAATTTAGAGATTGTTCGTTGAGTAAAATTAACGATGAATGCTTTTTTTTTTCTCGAAATGTTGATACTAATATAAACTTTTTAATGAACTTATTGTCTGTAAGTTTTGTTTAGTTAGGTTTTCTATATTAAATTAGATTTGATTTGGTTGGGTTTTATTGCATATCAACCATTGTTGGTTATTTTATGCCAAATCCTCTTTATACATATATATTAAATATATATGATTTGTTTGGTTGAGTTTTATGGCATACCAACCATAGAAGGTTATTTAATGACAAATCCTCTTTATATATATATATATATGATTTGTTTGGTTGGTTTTTATGGCATATCAACCATTGTAGGTTATTCAATGCCAAATCCTCTTTATACATATATATTAATTAGTCAGTAAGTACAAATGATAACGGGGGTGTCCTCGTGGGGGCGTAATGGTTAAAGCGATGGACTGCGGAATCGTAGTAAGCGAGTTCATACTCCTGTCGCGCTATTACATTCACTTTAGGGCAAATACCCTTCGGGAATGTATTGAACCCCCTTATCCTCCCAGCTATGGCTTCAATAGTACCACTACTGTTCTTCTAGGAGAATGGCTTTGGCATTAAATAACCTACAAATAGTTGATATGCCATTAAACAAAGAAACCAAATCAAACCAAACGAATGATAACCTACTAAAAAAACTTTATAATTTTTGATGAAATGATGTCAATAAACGAATTTTAAGTCCAGAACATATCACAAGATATCACTAGTTAAGATAGTATAAACATTGTTATTAATCACTGATAAATGAATTTATTTTATCTTTATACGAGGCTGATTCGAAATTTTCACAATATCTTGACACCCTGAGGCACAATTCAGTAGCTCCTAATGTTTTTGCCGAGGAGATCAGGAAAATGCCGAACGTCACTGGACTGTGAGATGCCGACCTCATCTAATACTTTCCGGGTGTGACTCGTTACATTTGCCTCTATGGCTTGGAGCACGGATTCGGAATCGACGGTTTTAGGCATACTTGATCTTACAGAATCTTTGAGGTTTTTGCAGCCCGAACGAAATTTCTTCAACCATCTAATTATTATATTGTGACCAACTGGGCTTTCACCTACCACACAACAAATGTTTTTATATCAGCGGCGTTATCGTCCAGTTTGAACTCATAAAGTTCCCGAATTAGATTACGCTGCACATTCATCTGTGAGACGGCTTTCAAATTACACACAAAGTGAAGCAATGCACAACGTGTGAGGGTACCAAATACCATTATACTACCAAAACAAAAGTTCCTGAATTAGACAATGTCACACAACTTGTCAGTGCACCATCTAGCTTGATACTACCAACCAGAGTGGATTCCTACCACGGCTTGAACTTCTTCGGTCATGGGAATTGACCTTGTGTCATATTCTGCCCAAGCGGAGGGGTTGGTAAATATGATAAACTATGATACAAACAAGTAATACTTTCCTAACCCTGACCCAACCTGGTCTGTTTTATATGCTTGGTCTGCTTTACGTTGAAAGAGATTACATTGTGAGAAATTTTGCATATTTGGGTAATAATCCTTCTTTAATGAATGTTTTCTTAAACATGCCTGACGAGGAATGTTCCACAAGTTTATTTGTGTGTGTGTGTGTGTGTGTGTACAAGTGAAAGCTTTTTAGGACAAAAAATTGTCCGAATGATTGTTTATTCCAAACACTTTCGGTTAATCTAGAAGCCACTTTCAAGCAGTATTTTAAGAAATTGTCAAATTACCATGTTTATTGCAGCGAAATTTATATTGACGTGTGAGAAGTGTGATATTGATATTAATTATAAAGTGATTTAACCGGTCCATTGGTTTAGTGGGTAGAGTGTTCACCAATGGGCCTGGAGACTGGGGTTCAATCTCAGGTCGAGTCATACCAAAGACTCAAAAAAAGGGTACTCGATACCTCCTTGCTTAACACTCAGCATTATCATATTTACCAAACCCTCCGCTCGGGCAGGATATGACACAAGGTCAATTTTTAAGTGGAGTTTAACAGGATTGAATTCAGAGTTTTCCTTCTCCTAGACTAGTTGCCTCACCAAGGCTGAAGAACCAAGTCTGCCCTACTATTTACCCATAGCTGGAGGGAGAATAATTGGATTCATACATTTCCCAAGTGTATTAATGCTATGTGAAATGCAATCAATCTCGTCCAGGATTTGAACTCGTGTCGCCGTGTCCATCTCCTACGACGATAACCATTACACTACGGGCAGCTCAGAATTATAAGGTAAGGATTAAGGGTAAAGTGGGGCAATCCAAGGAAAGGAGTAGCGCCCTCCCGTACACCTCGGTGTTGTAGCTATGGAAAAGGGAGCCTTCAGGTCACCCTTGACTACGATCACCAACTTTATATATATATATATATATATATAATGCTTTTATATAAAATTTAGAAGGATTGTGAAATGCATCCAACGACAAGAGTCTGCTAATACTCGAAATATTTGTCCATTCTACTGGCGAGGCTTACAATAAGCTGACTATATTCCCTGTCACCGGACATTGGTCTAATGAGTAGAGTGTTCGCCAATGGCCTGGGAGCCCTGGTTTCAATCCTATGTCGAGTCATATCAAAGACTCAAAAAATGGTACTTGATGCCTCCTTGCTTAGCACTCAGCATTATAAGGTACAGAGCAAGGATAAAGTGGTCAATCCTGGGAAAGGAGTAGTGCCCTCTCTTACACCTTGGTGTTGTAGATATCGAAAAGGGAACCTTCGGGTCAACCTCTACAACGGTCACCAACTTTACTTTTTTTTAATATTCCCCTGTGAGGCTTAAGACCTCATCCCACCATTAAAAAAAGCAGTGACCTGAATATGACATTAAACTGCATCTAATTGTGAAGCTCTAGTCCTGGAAATCTGGGAAGTGAGCAGTGCTCTTTAATTGTCATTATTCCCTGTTCCACTCTAATCCGAAATGGTAGTAGCTGTCTGCATCCCATGAATGGGTCAAAGAGACCTTTTTGAAAATTATTTGTGTTCGATAGCAATACTTGATACGATATAACTGAAAATTATTTTAATTAAGAATAGTTACTTGAGGTTATATCTGTTTACTAAGGATTATTATTAATTACTTGAAACCATATGACATTATGCAAACAAATGATTATTATCAAATAAAAATAATTACTTGAAACCATATGACATTATGCAAACAAATGATTATTATCAAATAAAAATAATTACTTGAAACCATATGACATTAGGCAAACAAATGGATAATGTTAAATTGAAATAATTTCTTGAAACCATATGACATTATACAAACAAATGATCATTATTAAATAGAAATAATTACTTGAAACCATATGACATTATGCAAACGAATGGATAATATTGAATAGAAATAATTATTTGAAACCATATGACATTATGCAAACAAATGGTTATTATCAAATAGAAATAATTACTTGAAACCATATAATTTATCATATGAATTATTCATATTTTATAGGATTACTTGCAATGAAAAACAAACAAACAAAAAATTTAACCAACAAAAGCCAAAAATGTCAGTATGAACGTACAATGAACGCGGTTCCCAAAACTCTAGGCATAAAATAACCCAAGACGGGTTGACACGCCGTTAAAATAAATAAATTGATCAATCGAAAAATCTGAAATTGTTGCAATTTATTGTAGAGTTGCAAACACCCTTTCAGCGCTCTACCAGATGGACTTAGTCTTAAAATAACCTACAATTAACGACTTCAGCGGTTAATTAATAAGTTGATACAATCATCATCATCACCATGTCGTGCCGCTAGCACGGATATCCTTGACCCTCTCTCGCCATTTCTCCCCATCATTCATCGCTTTTGGCAGGTCTTCAGGGCTACATCCCGTATCCTCACATAGCAGCTGTATGTATGTTCGTGCTGGTCGTCCTGCTTTTGCTTGACCATAAGTGGGGGTCCATAGGAGTACATCACTGATGAGTTCATCCTTGCTTTTCCAGTTGTGTCCTGCGTGTCTGGTTCGTCTAACTTGTATAGTTTTCGTGATGGGAGGCAAGTGGTCGTATAGTTAGTGTCTTGTGGGGTGTTGCCGCCAGGACTTGTTCAATATTGCTCTCAACATTCTTGTGTAATTGCCGTCTAGCCCTAACCCTAGCCCATCACGAAAACTATCCAAGTTAGGCGAAACAGACATGCAGGACACTGCTGGAGAAGCAAGGACGAGCTTATAAGTGATATACTCCTATGGACCCCCACATATGGACCCCCACAAAAGCAGGACGACCAGCTCGAACATACATTCAGCAGCTATGTGAGGATACGGGATGTAGCCTTGAAGAACTGCCAGAGGCGATGAACGATAGGGAGAAGTGGCGAGAGAGTGTCAGGGATATCCGTGCTACCAGCACAACATGATGATGATGATGACTGAATACTAGTAATGAATAAATATATAAATCTTATTCTTCTCTGTGTATCATTCACCTCGACGATACAATAGGATTGAATCATTTTTTTAATCATTTCTAAGAATTGCTTTATTGAGCAAGCCATTATGCAAGAAGAATCAGAAAAGACATATATGTGGATATTAATTGTTTTTTTTGTTTTTTTTTCAAGTCTGGGTAAATCTTTACAACGCTAAGTGTAAATGTGAATTCAGGGCCATTTATGAAAACTCCAAGAACTAATCAAAAGAATATCTTAATTTCTTTTTCCAAATTGAAATCATTTATATGTAGATGCTTAATATTCTGAACGTCAGCAACTTTTAAAAAGAATGTTCTGGTTGCAGGATGTCAACAAAACTAGAAGTTTGACGTAACTCCCGACCAAATAATCTCCCTTGCATCCAAGTGTCGGTAAGATGTATTAAAATGTTTCTTTTGATTCACTGACTGAATAGAAATATTATTTGTACACTGATCTTTCAGTATACGAGTACTTTTAATTTTTAAGAAATATATAATGATAATCTATCTATCTATCTATCAATCTATCTCAGTCTATTCCTCTCCCCCCCCCTCTCTCTCTATATATATATATATCATGCGAATTCTATTCATTTGGGGGTGTCCACGTGGTGTAATGGTTAAAGCGAGGAATTGCGGAATCGTCGTAAGCGAGTTCGTACTCCAGTCGCGCTATTACGTTCACTTTCGGGCAAATACCCTTAGGAAAGTTATGAACCCCCTTATCCTCCCAGCTATGAGTTAAATAGTACCACTACTGTTCTTCTATGAGAATAGCTTTGGCATTAAATAACCCACAAAGATTGATATGCCATTGAACAAAGAAACCAAACCAAACCAAACTCTCTTCATTGATGATGAAACAATAATTTAGGATGAAATGGATGTGTGCAAAATGAATGCCACAAGATGCAAGAAGAAAAAAGCTAAAAACTGAAGATAATTCAACACATGTTATATATGGAAACGCAGACGCTAATACCTTGTTAATTAGAAAATATAAACCGTCAGTTGATCGAGTGAGATGATTGCCCTGTATGAAACAGAGTTTTCATTACAGCATCCTCTTAAGCTACTTAAAATGATTGATATGAACGAAAGCAGCCACTAATTTATCTTAAATATATATATATATATATATATATATATATATAGAGAGAGAGAGAGAGAGAGATAGAGAGATAGATAGATAGATAAATGTATGCATGCATGTCTTTTGATTATCTATCTATATAGATAGATATTTGGCCATTACAAACACTCGCCCAACTATAACTAACGTACATGATAAAAGAATCTGGATTTCATAATTAAGCAAGTGGCGATATATTTCCATTACACTAACAGCTTTATTTCGTCTTAATTTGATTTTAACCGCGCCCATGTAAGTAGCCAAGTTGACAAGGGTCCACAAACCGTTGTGCAAACTAAACTTTGAGCCCGGAAATCCGACATTTCAGGCTGGGGAAGATCTCGCAAGAGACGGACTTTCTTTTTATGGAAATGATGAGAGACTTTTAAGCAAAGATGTTTGCATTCTAGAGTGAATTTTGAAGAAGTTTTGTTCTGTATTTTTTGTTTATTTTGTACGTTGAGGGACCCAAGATATTTGCAGGTCAAAGAGGCTAAAAATTCGGTATAATTGAGATGTGTGATATTGAATATGCACATTTTTTGAATTCAAATTTTTTTTTCGCTTTTTCTTTTTTTGTGTTTTTTTTTTGTGCACGCATTATTACATTATGCCAGTGTGTCGATGCTGCTGCTTGGTTTAAATAAATAAATAAATAAACTAACTCACCGGTCAACCCTACCGACACAAAGACAAAATAAATAACAAATTCCTGACAGCGTAGCGGCCATCCTCGACGGCTTGAAGGTGAAGCTTTTTTTTAAGTAATAAGAGGATACTTCTCAAATTCGTTTTCGCGGGTCCTAATTTTCGACCGTCGGAGAAGTTTAAACGACCAGCATAGAGAGTATTCGAGCGAAATGTTGCTTACCCATAAAATGAATGAAGGAATGATGAGACTGTAACACATTTATTATAAAAATATAACTCTCTCTTTATTATTTCTTGAAAGGTCTAAAATTCTGTAAGTGTTAGAGAGACAGGGAGACGGAAAGACATACCAGCGGAGGACTGTTATATTGACCATTTTTTAACCGATTTCATATCCAGGGCTTCACGTCCTTGCTTCCTTGGCGAGAGGTTCTCAACTGGGAGCCACCTGCACCCCATGCGCCCGCCAGCTCTTCGAATATCTTGACTGATCGACCGTGGGTACCTGTGTACCTATGCGTTCCGGTTGTGATTCACATGATATGCTTCTGTTTGTCAACCCACATGAGCAGTCGTCCAGTTTACTATAGCAGGAACACCCTGTCCTAGAAATCCCTGATTGACAGTTCTGTCAAAGGTCAATATGCGACAAAAAGAGAGTATCTACTCGGTCAGTCACAAAGTTTTGATCTCCCAAATCGGAGAGTCTAGCTGGTATTAGATTAGAAGCGAGTCACAAGAAATAACCAGTCATCTTTCTCTTCCTTTCACTCTCTCTCTCTCTTTCTCTCTCTCTTGCATAAAAAATCAATCATATTTATCATAATAGTAATTATCGACGGACAAATAATAAAAGTAAAACTGAAATTCTTTGCATTGGTGTCAGTGAGTTATATCGAGACAGGAGAAATATCTAACATCTAAAGAAAAGTCAGGGACCTACTTGTTTCTCGGGAAACCAAAAGACCGATGAAAATTCAATCCCGCTTCACAGAAAAGACTGATAAAGAGCCACTCTCCAAAAAACCCTCACTCAATATAACAGTCCGAAACGGTTATTCATCACACACACTTCTGACCTCAAGACACGATCTTTTATCCTTGGCTACTGCAGGGCAGAAACACTTCGATGAATTCGAGATACAATTCGTTTCTGTGCAGCTATACCACAGAATGCGCCCATCGTCTTACAATATTGACGACTTTTCCTGAGCTGTCATAGTTATGAAGAAATTTCGGGTGTCTCAAAATAGATGCAACCCATTAACATGATAATGATTAATTACTGAGACTAGAAACTCCATGTCAGCTTTTTTTATCATTAAGGGTTTTCGGACTATTGTCTTCATCTTTATTGTTATTTCCACATCGTTTCCGCCGATATGTCCTCCGGCCTTCTTCAGGTGTTTGTCGAACTCGGGAACCTTCACGGAACTTCGAACTACGACCTTTATTGAATTCACGGGGAACGTCTGTTCTGATTCCATTAGCCATAACTGGGTACAAGCGTTAAGTATTCCTGTATTGTTACTCGCCTGCAGTCATGATTGAACCTGCAACCACTAGACGATTGTCTCCTTAGAAGCTTAGGGAACCAACGCCTATAACCGTAACGGTTACATGCGTATAAAGAGGACTTGGCATTATATAACCTACAATGGTTGATATACCATAAAACCAAACCAAACCAAATCCTATATATTTAATATATATGTTTGAAGAGGATTTGGCATTAAATTACCCACGACGGTTGATATGCCATTAAACAAAGATATCAAACTTCTCAGTGAAATTTAGATTCTTTTGGATTTCGAAATTTAAGCAAATCATTACATATTTTAAAATTTATTTTAGTTTACCAGTATAATAATGTCGGGATTATTTATGTGTCGATCAGCACTTCTCTTTAAGATCAGAGTCCAGTATATGTGTGTTTAGTCCCAGATTAAACTGTTTCTTCCAGGTTAGGTGGTTAATTTGTTGAGGTTTTATGCCATATCAACCCTTGTGGGTTATTTATTTCCAAATCTCGTCAACACACACACACACACACACACACACACACACATATATATATATATATATATATATATATATATATATGATTTATAAATGAATTACCTCAGCTCATTTGTTTGTACACAGTTAAATAATTTCAAGTATTGCTCTATAACACTAATAGTTTTATTTTCACACAGTTAAATAGTTTCAAGTATTGCTATCTAACATTAATAGTTTTATTTGCAGACAGTTGAATGGTTTCAAGTATTGCCATCTAACACTAACAGTTTTATTTGCACACATTTAAATGGTTTCCAGTATTGCTATCTAACAATAATAGTTTTATTTGCACACAGTTAAATGGTTTCAAGTATTGCTATCTAACAATAGTTCTATTTGATATGTTTGTACTCAGTTAAATAACAGTTTTATATGCACACAGTTAAATGGTTTCAGGTATTGCAATCTAACAGTAATAGTTTTATTTGCACACATTTGAATAGTTTCAAGTATTTCTATCTAACAGTAACAGTTTTATTTGCACACAGTTAAGTGGTTTCAAGTATTACCATCTGACACAAACAGTTTTATTTGCACACAGTTAAATGATTTTACGTATTGCAATCTGACAATTGTAGTTTTATTTGCACACATTTAAATAGTTTCAAGTATTTCTATCTAACAGTAACAGTTTTATTTTCACACAGTTAAATGGTTTTAAGTATTACTATCTATTACTAATAGTTTTATTTGCACACAGTTAAATGATTTTAAGTATTACTATCTAACAATAATAGTTTTATTTGCACACAATTAAATGGCTTCAAATATTGCTATCTAACAATAATAGTATCATTTGCACACAGTTAAATGGTTTCAAGTATTGTTATCTAACACTAACAATTTAATTTAATTGCAGTTATTTGTTTGCACACAGTTGAATGGTTATGCACGGATATTCATAGTTTGTAAGAGAAGAGTTTGTAGGTAATTTCATTTTCAAATGAGCTTGAGGTAATTTTTTTGCCCACAATAAAATATAGCTATTTTTGTGCACGGTTAAATGGTTTCAAGTATTGCTATCTAACACTAATAATTCTATTAAATATTAATCATTTGTTTGCACACAGTGAAGTGGTTTCAAGTATTGTTATTTAACTTGAATAATTCTATTTAAATCTATTCATTCAAAACACAGTTAATTTCAAGTATTGCTGTGTAATACAAATAATTCAATTTCTGCACACAGTTAAATGGTTTCAAGTATTTCTATCAAACATTAATACTTCTATTTAGTATTATCATCTATATGGTTTAGTTTGCACTCAGTTTTACGTAGCAATAGTTGAAACCATTTGACGAACAATACAGTCATTTGTTTGTTCACAGTTAAATGTTTAGCGGATGATTTTTAGCCGGAGATTTTGGTTTGTTAGTAGCGAGGGAAAGTTTGTTGTTAGCGAGGAAGATGGTGTAACGTGTGTGCGTGTTTACGTTGAGTTGTTTCTCTGCTAAATGTTGTTATTCCCTCACTAATAGTTGTTAGGTATATAATGGAAGGATGATGGAGATAAGATGCCGAAGGTCGAAAGGTGTTTTTAGAAATAGGTTTTTATTTGCAGCATGGAATATTGGGTTTGCTTTTGGTGCAGCAAGACTCGTGGTGAGTATTGAGACGAAATTGAGTTATGAGAAGTTGAGAAGGTTGAGATGGCAGCGTGTGTCGTCGGACTTGTGAGGGGATTGAACTTTAGAGTCACCGTGTGGTTTCGTGTCTCTGGTGGAGAGTTTGCATTGTCTCCATTAAGGTGGTCCAGAGGTGAGTTGAGTGCTAGGTGTCGTTTACGGAATAAAGGCATCGTGTTGATGTAGCCAATTTTGGGGTGACATAAAGTTGTGCCTGTGAAAGGCTTGTTGAATGTATCGAATTTATATTCAACTGGGATTCCTTGTGTGTCCATGCTGCTGCTATTCTAGAGCCGCAGTGAGACGTCTTCACTGGGTGGCGTTGTCCAGGTAAAGAGTATTGCTATTGAAGAACGGCCAATGTGACGTCTGCACTGGACGGCGTTCTCCGGCCAAAGAGAGTGGGTTTGGCAGCTTACCCAATTTCCTGTTACCCGTAAAGAAAGGCCCGGGCTGAATAGGATAGTTCATCCTGATTGGGTGAAATTAAGTGTCGAATTAAATTTGCGCGCCAAACCAAAATACGAAATTTCCCTTCACTACAAATGTTTAAACAGTTCTATTTGATCCATGGCCTGGACCCTAATAGGTACTACCACTCTAATTTATAGTGGACCAAGGAGTAATGTCAATGAAATGGTACTTCACATTCCTCAGAGCTCTAGGATTGCAGTTCAGAGTCATATCCTGGACACTCGTTGGGCGGGAAGTCTTACCTCTCTGCAGAGATTCAATCTGCGTATTCTACCGTCTCAACCAACTTTCCTTGTTATTTTCTTGTTCTTCTGCTAAGGATCTAAGTGTTGACTCCCTAGGTTTAACGCTAGGCCCTGATTATTGTATCCTGTTTTTTTCTTCAGGATATATAGTAAATTATCATAATATCGTTATATATATATATATATATATATATATATATATATATATATCGTAAATATATATATATATATATATATATATACAGTAAATTATCGTAATAAGTAGTTAATTATCATAATAGAATTATATTTATAGTAAATTATCGTAATAAATAGTAAATTATAATAATATTTCAATCATACATCTTAGATACATCAGGGAGGTCTTCAGTGATGCGCTGTCTTCATTGCCGATTTCGGGTTATTTCTGCATCATATCAGCTCCGACAATAACCCCGGCTTGACTCTAAAAGAGTCAAGCCGCCTCCGTGATCGCGACGTGCTACGCTCGTGCCTCTACCAAAGCAAAGAAAAAATAAATAAAAAGCCGGACTTCGGCCGTTCTTATAGACATCTGTCTATAATTATATATATAGTAAATTATAATAATATAATTATATATATAGTAAATTATCATAATATAATTACATATATAGTAAATTATAATAATATAATTACATATATAGTAAATTATAATAATATAATTATATATATAGTAAATTATAATAATATAATTATATATATAGTAAATTATGATAATAAATTGTAAATTATCATAATATAATTATATGTATAGTAGTAAGCGAGGTCGAACTTCAATTGCACTCTTACATTCACTTTCGGACTGTTGTAGAGTAGCTAGCACCCCTTCGGCACTCTACCAAATGTATTGGCTCATAGCCTTAAAATAGTCTACGATTAAAGACTTCAACAGTTGATTGATGATATTAAGCTGATAAATATTCGGACTGTTCTTACTTCGTTTGGCTACACAGCATTTTGACCCTCCTCTTTTTCTTGTCCTGTTAATTGTTTGTAACTTATTGTTCTGTGTTTTTTGTATGTAACCGTTTGTTCTGGTGCTGAATAAATATATTAATTATTCATTTTTCTCTGTGCGTCATTCATCTCGACGATACAACACTGACTAAAGACCCTTGGGAAAGGTATCAACCCTCTCATCCCCCACAGCTATGGGTTTAATAATACCACTGCTGTTCTACAAGGATGATTTTGGCATTGAATAACCCATGGTGGTTGATGTGCCGTTAAGAAACAAAGACACCAAATCACTCTATAATTTATATAAGTAGATAGATAATCTTTTTATCTGAGAAGGTTTGGTTTGGTTTGTTGGGTTTTATGGCATATCAACCTTTGTAGGTTATTTCATGCCAAATCCGTTTTTATCTAAATAATCAGTTCTATTTCAAACAATTCAGTTTAGCATAAGTACACAGTTGAATTGTCAAAAAAATTTCTATTTCAAACTATTCAAGCTGTAATATGTAACAATTCAGTTAAGTGAAAGTACAGTTTCAATGTCAAAAACAGTTCAATTGTGAAAAGCATTTCTATTTCGAGCTATTCAGTTCTAATTCAGCTAATTCAATTTAGTACAAGTACAGACCTTGTTTACACACAGTTACATGTCAAACGATTCAGTTTAGTGTAAATACAATTTCAATGTCAAAAACAGTTCTATTTGAAATAATTCAGTTTAGCATAAGAACGCAGTTTAGATGTAAGTACGGTTTGATTGTCAAAAACATTTCTTTTATCTGAGAAAAGCTGTAAATAAAATCCAACAGTATAAAAATGTACAGTGATAAAAAATAAAAAGAACCAATGTGGGGGGAGTATGTAATTTGGTTATTTCAGTAAATTGCTCTCTAAATTATTCCCACCACAAATACAACACAAAACTTTACAATCGCGCAAAAGAAATGGAATAGAACACAACGAACATTAAACAACAAACAATTTAATAAGCATATAACAGAAGATGAAAACAAATAAAATACATGATGTGTAAATGACCTTTTGGAAAATAAAGTTTGGCAAGAAGAAAATAAATTTGTTTAAAGATGTGTGTGTGTGTGTGTACGTGTGTGTGTGTGTACGTGTGTGTGTGTGTGTGTAACACAACTAGGCTAAAAAAGAATTACATGTCCTTTTTTATGGTTAGAAACGGGCAGTTTCTCAGAGACTGGAAAGCGTCTCATAGTCATTGTATATGAATGTCTGCGAGGCCCATTCATGGAGTTGCTTTTCTCTCCTGTTGATTCACGCTGAAAGGAGTGTGTTGCTGCTGCGAAGAAATTTGGTCAAAGAGAACAAGGGTGTTTGAAGACGACGTATTTATAGAAAATACGCGTCTTGTAGGTGGCTCAAAAACGCAGGACTTGAATTTACGCGCGGACCTAGTTTTAAGCATGTCACGTGGTCCTCCTGGCCAATGGTTTCCCGAGACTGAATATTGAGCGTCCGCCCTCTTTGTGGGAACAAGTGGCATACCGCCCAAAATAATTTATAGGAGTGTAAAGTCCTATACCAAGTTTTCGAAGGATGATTTTATTTGTAGAAATATTGCCAAGGTCAAACATTTCGGTTTTTGGACCTTCATCAGGGTGAGTAAGTTATTTAAAATTTCATCTTATTATTATTTCTAATAACTCAAACACCCTGATAAAGGTTTGTATGGAGAAGTGTGTGATAACCATGGAAACCAACATTCACATCCACAACGTATTTTCAACATAGTTTCCTTCAATAGATTCAACCCTGTCGACGAGGCTTAGAATACCCTGACTGAATCCCCTGTTGAAGAGTAAGATCTCACCCCCCTGGGTAATACACTTGACTACATCTAATGGTGAGACGTCAATTCTGGAGATACGGGGATTGAAGAGTTCTCCTTCATTACAATTACTCCAAGGTCCACTCTGACCTAGAGTCCGATCTATGGGTCAAATAGTTTAATTTCAAAATTATTCGTAAATGATAGGACAGCGAACAAAAAAAGAAAACCAACCCGGAAGAAGCAACTACGTAAAATGTAAATATGAACGCCATTCCTAAACCTCTTGGCATAAAGTGACCCTAGATGGATTGCCATGTCGTTAAAATCAATCACTCAATCAATAAATAGATTAGATGCAAGTCTTCTTGTAAAGTACCTTTTCAATTTTGTCACCAGTATTTCGTGATTGAATATACTGTCGTGTGTACATATCAGCCGAGGCGTCCACACAGTTTTGAAAGACAATCACTTTAAAATATACTTTAAAATGTACTATTCAACTGTTGTCAGATTTTTGTGTGCCAATCTTCTTTGGTTAGTGTTGTAGGAGAGTCGCCCGTTTATTCGAGCAATTAATAAACTGCGAACAGTAAGTAAAACGATACACAAATCATGGGCACCGCCTCGATCTAGAAAATAATAAGATAAAAAACAACAACAATGGCATGGACAAACATATCGTAAGAAAATCTATTTTCGCAGTTATTGTTTTTCAAAAGTGGTGAGTAGCAATTATTATCGCATACAAAACGACTAATAATAAGAATACTGAAAAGGCTATTTATTACACAAAAAAAAAAAAAAAAAAATTCAATCCCGGACAAAGCTGTTTACATTTCATTTCAAGCTAATGCACTTCGAAAAAGCATAAAACTATTTGTCCCGTTTCAATGCATCGATAATTAGTCGGGCAGACTAGGTCCTTTTGTCTTGATAAGGCAACCAATCGAGAAGAAAGAAAAATGAATTCATACAAGCAAAAATTGACCTTGTCTCACATCTTTCTTGGTTTGGTTTGGTTTCTTTGTTTTAATGGCATATCAACTCTTTTTAGGTTATTTAATGCCAAATCCATTCTCCTAGAAGAACAGTAATGGTACTATTTAACCCATAGCTGGGAGGATAAGGGGGTTCATACCTTTCCCAAGGGTATTTGTCCGAAAGTGAACGTAATAGCGCGACTGGAGTACGAACTCGCGTACTACGATTCCGCAGTCCATCGCTTTAACCATTACACCACGAGGACACCCCCCTCACATCTTTCTCGTGAAGAGGTAGTTTGGTAGACACATAAATAAAGTTTGGAGTATGACTAATTTTAACCGCATATCAACCTCTCTGGTGTTATTTAATGCCTAGAGGTTAGGGAATTTTGCACATTGTTCATTTTTATTGACAATAGTTTGTAGTTTCTCATGGTTATATGATATCAAGTATTCCTATCTAATACAAATAATTTTTAAACAGATCTATTTGGCTTAAAGATGGGACCCTAACCGGTACTACCATTTATGGTCAGAGTGGACCTGAGAGTAATGACAATGAAGGGATACTCCATCCCCCAGAGTTCTGCAACCAACTAATTTGCATATTACTAATGATAGAGTGGAGTCTACACTGGTTTATTCGGACTATTGATTAATTGATTGATTTTAATGGCATGTCGACCTGTCTGCATGCTTAGATATGACACCCAAACAATCTGATAGTAAGACTTCAATCGTAGAGTGGCAGAAAGGAACGGGGCTTTTCTTATTAACATCGGATTGGTCGAAACGATGAGATAGCAGCAGCTATTGTGGCGGGGAAGGGTGAAAGACTCTTTTTTTTTTTAAATAGGAGAAGGAAGTAAAATTTCGCTCACTTTTCTAGATAACACTTTGTAGGGAGAAGGTCGTTCTGGAGATAGCACGTGCAAAAAGTCTATTTTAAATGGTCTAGCAGAGAAACTGGTGATTCCTGAGAGATGCTGGCCTGGAGATTTTTGAGTTGAAACTCACTTTTATTGTCAAGCTGAGAGATGAGTAATTGTCTGAAACGAGCAGACAAGAAGTTGTCAATCTGTTCATTAGCTATCTCGAGGAAAAACGAACCGGAATAATTCCAGTCTGAAAGACCTGTAGATTCCGAACAAAAAGAAAAGAGTAAACTCTCACCACAGACAAAGAAAGAAAAATGAAAAGTGTAAAGAAAAGCAGAAGAGGTCACCAACTAAACTACAAACTTTCCCTACCGATAGAGAAAGAAAGAAAGAAAGAAAGAGAGAGAGAGAGAGAAAGAAAGAAAAAAAGAGAGAGAGAGCAAGAAAGAAAGAAAGAAGGATCCGGTTTCACCCGCTTACAGGGAAGTAAGATACACGTAATTCTAGATACTATTATTAATGTTGCCTTAGTTTTATGTTTTATTAATGAATTAATTTCTGCATCGAGACTGCTATGCAGCCAACTAACTGAAGTCTGTTTTTATCCGCTTTATAGAATAAAACATTTGTAACTTGTGTAATAAATGTCTCGTTTATTTTTAACTCCGACTTATTTATTTTTCGCATTGAGAACTTTACATCCAGTATTTTTTTTTTTTTTTTTTGTTAATTTGTTTTAAAGTCGGTTTTAGGTGACGACCCCCAGAATTTCGACAACAGGATTTAGAATTACAGGGTGGAACGATAAAATTGTTGTCCTAAAGAAAACAACACTACAGCTTTATTTTAAAACTTTTATTGAAAAAATCAATTCAGGTAACTTGATTATGTTGTAGAGCTTACATCTATTCAATGTAGCCAACTTCAGCCTCAATCACCGCCTTGATAGGGATCCGGAACTGGGAGCATGCCTTTTCCACAAGCGCCGGCGGGAGCTTGGTGAATACTCGGCGGATGGCGGCGATCAGGCTGGCTTTGATGTGGGAGATCATGTTGGTGATGTTCTCGACGTATGACCAAACGAAGTAGTCCAACGGATTCAGGTCGGGGTGGAGGGGGACCAGTGAGAGAAGGGTACAAAGTCGTAGCACTCCTTCTGAAGCCAAGGCTGAGTCTCTTTGGACTTGTGGGCCAGCGCCGAGTCCTGCTGCCACACCCAGGGTCTGCCACACCCCATCTGATTACACCAGGGGATCACCACACTCTTCAGCACATCCAGGTACACTTTGGTGTTGACTTTCAAGCCGACGTCGAAGATGTGAGGTGGTATGATGTGGCCCTCACTGGAAAGCACACCAAAGACCATAACCGTAGCCGGAAACTTTGTTTTCATCACCCTGGGCACGTTGAACCGTCCGGATTTGCATTTTGAGGGTCCTGTTGTCATAACTTGGATCAGTAGAGCGCATGAGTTGTACAGCGGTGCATCTCCGATCTCGCTCGTTGAACATTGTATCACTTTCAGATATGATTGAAGGCTCCTATTGCTCTTGGGATTTGTACACAACTGGCCAACTAGAAGATGGTCTGCAACAAAAAATAAAGACCGGTTTTCATTAAACGGAAATGGAATCATGTCGTCTTTTCTTGGGCGACAATTTTATCGTTCCACCCTGTAGATAACTATCCAGGGCTGATATACCATAAAAACCTAATAATCTACCCTGGATATATAGTCCACTTGCATGCCTTCATACTTTGTTCACCCTGTCGACTGGAAATGTAAATAACGCCTAGCGCATCACTGTATGAGGACAGTATCCAGTTGGCTGAGTTGTCCGGCAACACTCCATTTCGGCCCTTACTTGTGCTAGACAGACGGTCGGAGCGGCTAGGTCTGATCTGTTGGCAGGTCATGTCAAGCCCTAACGCTTATATAATTAAGTCATAACCGTATTCAACAAATTGCTTATATCATATTTACCAACCCCTCTGCTCGGGCAAGATATGACACAAGGTTAATTTTTAAGCGGAGTTTAATAGGTTTGAATTCAGAGTTTTCCTTCTCCTAGACTAGGTGCTGCCCCAAGGCTGAAGAACCCAGTCTGTCCTACTATTTAACCATAGCTGGAAGGAGAATAATTGGATTCATACCTTTCCCAAGAGTATTAGTGCTATGTGAAATGCAGTCAATCTCGTCCAGGATTTGAACTCGTGTCTCCGTGTCCATTTCCTACGACGATAACCTACACCACGGGTACCTACACAAATTGCTTATATGGCAAACAAACATCCACCCCTTTTTAGCTTAAAGGTGCTAGAAGCTGGTGGTTGACGGTCAACCTCATCGAGAGAAGCAGTTAATGAAAATTATTTTTACCAATACATTAATATACATGAAATCATCCATGAAAAAAAAAACCCAAACGAAATTTGACATTAATAGCCCATAAGGGTTGAAATGCCATTAAATAAAATAACCAACTAATCAATTGTGCATTGTTTGTCCTTTGAAGAAATCGGGAATAAAACCCTCTACATTGCACTGAAGTCTCGGGGACACAACAGATGTTATTTGAAAATACCTGCTGTTACAATACAGACAATTGAAATCCAGATAAATATTGATTTGCTAAATCGATTTGCTGTTATTCGTGGCATCATCATCATCATCAACATCAAGGTGTGCCGACAACACGGATTCTCTTGACTCTCTCTCTCTCTCTTGCCATCCGTCCCTATCGGTCATCGCACTTGGCAAGTCCACAAGACGGCATCTAGTCTCCACACACAGAGATAATGAATGTAAGTTTTTACTGGTCGGCCAACACTGGCGTGTTCATATATCCATGGGAAAACAGCGCTTATGAGCTCGTTCTTATTTCACCAGCAGAGCCCAGTATATCTTACTCAGATGGTTTGTGAGATGGGAGGTAAGTGGTCGTACGGTTGCTGTTTTGTAGGGTGCTGCTTCCAGGTTTTGCTGAAAATAAGTAGCATCTTTGTGTAGTTCCTATCTAGCTTTTTTTCCTAGTGTTTCGTTTAAGTCAAAGGGGTGCAAAGATACAATAGTTCTGACACGGCTACAGCTTGGAAGGATTCGTTTTTTTTTCTATGAAAGATATCTTACGGTTCTGAAGTAGAAGTTTGGGTTTGGGTTTATTTGTTTAACGGCATATCAATCCCTCAGGGTCATTTAATGCCGAAATTTGATTAATTTGCAAATGTTAGATACTAGTCATGACTAATCATAGAATCAATCATTTTTTTATTCGCACTTTTTATTTGTCACACATATGGAATCAAATATTCTTATCTAGTACAAATAATTTGCTCGCATTTGTATGGTTTCAAGTATTCCTCTCTAACACAAATAATTTGCTCACAGAAATAAGGTTTCAAGTAATCCTATATAATACAAATAATTTGCACACAGTTGTATGGTTTCAAGTATTCCTATCTAATATGAATAATTTGCACGCAGTTACATAGTTTCGAGTATACCTATTTAATACAAATAATTTAGTCACAATTGTAAGGTTTCAAGTATTCCAATCTATTACGAATAATTTGCACACTGTTACATGGTTTTAAGCATTCCTCCTCGATATCAATAATTTAAAGCAAACCTAGTTGACACATAAATGAGACTTTAACCGTTATTATCACTCAAGGTCAGAGTGGACCCGGGAGTTATAGCAGAACTGGAGCCTCACAACTGGATGCAGTTTAATGTCATAACCAAGATATTCTGATGGTTGTTTGGTTTGTTTTTACTGCATATCAACCTTTGTAGGTTATTTACTGACAAATCCTATATAATTATATTTTTGGTATATATATAATTATATTTTTGGTACATGAGAATATATATATATAATTATATTTTTGGTACATGAGAATTTATATAAAGAAATTAATAAAATCATTGGTAAAAAGAGGGGGGGAACTAGTCTAAAATGATAAAATAGCGAGGGCCCTTTCGTTCGGCACTTGTCAAGCTAGTCACCGGAAAATTTTTAAAAACGGGGTTTTGAATTAATTCATAGGATTAAGGAGACGAAGTGAGAGAGAAAAATCAAGTCACCCTCATCTCCGACAGTCCCCCCCCCAAAAAAAAATATTCAAAATATGAGTGCTTAATTGTCTGCACAATATAAATCGCCTCCAAGACTTTAAGGTGAATTTTGTCTCCGGCCCTCTGCAGAACAGAAAAGCAATCATCTTCATAGCTAGTCCTGCAACTATTTATGGTAAGCAAATGCTCACCAATTGTACCATATTCACAATGAACGGTATGTGCGAAATGGACATATAATGTTCATTACAATAGAATATATAAGAACATAAGAATCTCGGAATTCAAAAACACGCAACGACTTCTTGTTCAGGCACGAAACCTTTTTATTAACTTTGAGTTAAAGGTTTCGACGTAAGGAGGAGAGACACAATCTTCTATGCTGTCTTATTCATTTGGCCCCCAACTCGAACGGTCCCCCATCGGGCGCAAGTTCGCCTCGCGCCTGCGAGCTCCAAAATCGATCCTTCTCGTTTGGTGTCTAGTACCTGACTCTTATTTTCTTCAAATTCTCACACAAACTTCCGCGTGCTTCCGGTGTGTGACGTCACCCGCACCTTGTCACCCAGTATCGTCTCGGACTGTTATGACATCTGAGTGACATCTCCATCCGCCCGCGCGCACCCGCGTTAACACCTGCCTCAATTGCCTCTAACTAACCCATGTGCTGAGCCGAAAGGTTCTCAGCCTAACTAAATTCAAAGGCATGAACCCAAATCCCTCGGCTATTTTATAACACAATAGCTGAATCCATTGCCTGATAGTGCCCGGATGTTTGTCGGCCCTGGATATATGCTGTCTAATCCTCACTTCGTGGCGCTGACAAGTTCTACCTATAAATGTCGAACTACATCGACAATCAAATCTATATGTTAACATACTTTGTTTAAAGATAGGCAACTTGTCCTTATGTGTAGAATTAAAGGCTGTCCTCGTAGTGAATATTGTGTCTTAAATTGACAGCATGATAACAGCGATACACTGAAGAGGCAATCCTCTCTGCAAAGGACTGGCTAGCAGAACCAACACAAGGAAGTCTAAAGTAAACAGGACATTTCGGAGGACCGAAGGTTTTGTGCTTAAACCAAGTCACTGTAAACTTGATATTGTCATATTAATTTCTTTATATATATATATATATATATATATATATATATATATATATATATGTTATGCAAATGAATAGTTCGTAGATAACACTTTTAATTGAGCCAGAGACTCGTTCATTTGCACACGTTTATATAGTTTCAAGTATTGCAATGTAAAATTAAGTTAAATTCATCTTAAGTTCAACAATCAGTGTTGCTGTGGCCTTTGTATTTTCTTCAACCATTTCGCGTATAAGGGTGACAGTTTTGCTGTGGTAGATACATTTTTAACTTTGCATGTATATTCACCTCGATCAGAAGATGTGACTTTCTGAATGATGAGTTTTTGAGTCCTCTTTTCAGAAATCATTTGAATCCTGTTGTCTGCTTTCAGTACTGGCCAAGTGGCCTTTGTGTTTTTTTCTACCATTTCGCATATATGGGTGACAGTTCAAATCTTGGACGAGACTGATTGCATTTCACATAGCATTAATACCCTTGGGAAAGGTATGAATCCAATTATTTTCCCTCTAGCTATGGGTAAATAGTAGGACAGACAAGGTTCTTCAGCCTTGGTGAGGCAACTAGTCTAGGAGAAGGATAACTCTGAATTCAAACCTATCAAACTCCGCTTTAAAAACAGATTGACCTTGTGTCATATCCTGCCCGAGCGGAGGGGTTGGGTAAATATGATAAGGGTGACAGTTCCATTGGGTTACACTTTGACTTTCTTCCATATGTTTTTGATTGAAAACAGCTTTTCCTTTCTGCAAAAGATGAATGGTAAGATATTAAATATAAAACGAGTTTTTTTTTTCTATTTTCTATATTTTCTTTGATGAAAGTCATTAACATTCCAATTTTCTGTTAACCCTAAGAACCGAAGTCGCCACGACTAAGAAGTACATTCACCCAGGTAACCGGAATTCCAACTAGAGAATCTATTACCTATATTGAAATGCTTGGTGGTAGAGAATGTAGTATAATGGCCGAGGGATTTCGTTTTATATATCTTGCCTTTCGGTTTAGTTAGGCTTAGCGCATGGGTTAGTTAGGTGCAACATGAGTACAGGTGTTGACGCGCGTGCGCGGGGAGGATGTGTCATTCAGAGATGTCAAAATAAAAATCCGAGATTTGACCAGGAGACGTGAATGACGTCATGCACCGGAAGCGCGCGCGGAGGATTTTGAAAAAAGTCAGTTAGTTGAGTCCTGCCTCGGAAGAAGACGGTTGACTTTCGCTAGCTCGCAGTGGCCGTTGTGGAGGGTGCCACACGTGTTGGGGAGAGGGGGCAGATGGAAAAGCCAGCATAGAAAGATTGTGCCTCTCTCCTTATGTCGAAAAACCTTTAAACGCAAAGGTAATAAAATTTTTCGTACCTGAACTAAGAAGTCGTAAGTGTTTTTCGTATTTCGGGATTCCTATGTTCTACGTATATATGTTATGAACATTCTATGTACGTTTCCCACATATCCGTATCTGGCTATGGTACATGAAAGATATTTAGTTGAGTGGTATTAAAAGAAATAATACACAAATGTATCCCAACAAAAAAAAATATACACATATCGTTCCATGAATAAGCTGTACGTGAAGGGGTATAAAAATCAAAAAAGGTCTATTAGAGGAGTATGGGTAATATTGCTATGTGGCATTACCATTCCCTAGCAGAGAAAGAGACAACATCTCTACAGCTTAAAGGCCAGAGGTAAAAAAAAAGTCAATAAGAGGTTCCTTGGTGCTGTCATGTGATCCCCTAAAGGATATGTAAATTATTTAAGGGTTACAATTGCTAGTGCCTTCATCAAGTTTGCTGACTTTGTTTGTACAGGCATTTAAAATTGTCGTAGACTCTTAAAATTTCAGTATGTTATTGCTATACATCTTATGAGATGACTGACCAATTTTTATGATTTCAGGTTCAAATGAACAGCTACAGTAGCAATTGGAATACACCCTACTAAACCCTGATTGTCACAGCTGGTGAATTTCAAAAATGCAATCTGGACGTGAGGACCCGTTAGAAGAACGACATGCAATTAAATTGTTTTAAACTTGCAAAAAATGCCACAGAAACATATGAAATGCTTCAGACTGCTTTTCGACCATCTTGCATAAATCGAGCATGAGTTTTTGAGTGGCATAAGGGATTCAAGGAAGGCAGGGAGTCTGTGAGGGATGATGAGAGGTGTGGGAGGAGTAAGAAAGTCAGAACACCAGAGTTGATTGGCCAAATAAAGAATTTCATGGATAACGACTGTCGTGTGTCTATAGAGACAATAAGTGCACAGTTTGATGTCAGTGTGAGAACTGTACACAAAATTATTCGCGAGGAACTGAAAATGCGGAAGATTTGCGCGAAGTTTGTCCCAAGGGTGCTCAGAGAAGATCCGAGAGAAAGACGTTGTCATGACAGCAGGGAGATAGTCGAGCTGATCAATTCAGATCCCGCAGTTCTTGATGCTCTGGTGACCTGGGATGAAAGCTGGATCAACTGCTATGACCTAGAGACTAAGAGACAGAGTTCCCAGTGGAAGCATGCTGGCTCTCCCAGACCCAAGAAGGCCAGACAGAGCAAATCCACCCACAAACTTTTGATGATCCCTTTTTTTTGACAGCACTGGCATGATCTAGATGCACTGGGTTCCCACTAGACAGACAGTCAACAAGGAATACTATGTTGAGGTTTTAAGGGAGTTCTGGAAGAGATTCCGTCGGAAGAAGCCAGTACTCTTCAAATCGGGTCAGTGGCATTTTCACCAGGACAATGCACCAGTCCGCAACTCCATCCTTGTCACAAGATGGGCATCAAGACAGTTCCTCACCGTCCCTATAGTCCAGACCTTGCTCCCTGTGACTTATGGTTATTCCCTAAGCTCAAGGAAAACTTAGAGGCTGTCGTTATGAGAGAATTGAGGAGATGAAAGAGGCTGTGACGAAGGTCATTGACACGGTCACACAAGAGGACTTCCATGGGTCCTTGCAGAATTTGTTGGAACGGCACAACAAGTGCATTGCAGAGGAGATTACTTCGAAGGGGACTAGAGTTTCATGTGTGTACTATCAATAAAAGTGCCCATGCGAAAAGATTCTGGAAACTTATTGTGTGCTCCTTGTAATTTTTTTTCATATCTGATGAAATGCTGTAAAATGTTATACTATATTTTTTCAACCAGGAACTCAGGATGTGAATAGTTTGTTGGTAATCCTTTTACGAAAAAAAAATGAGCTAATTTGTTTGCACACAAGTAAAGTTATTGTTTGCACACAGTTAAATGGTTTCAAGTATTGCTATGTAATACCAATAATTCGATTTTTACTCTCATTTGAATGGTTTCAAGTATTCCTATTGTTACGAGTTCAGAGAAGTCTCTAGGTGCAGGGAGAATAAACATCCTTCCGGGACTCCAACGAGCGAGTCCCTAAAATGTCCAGTATACTCTTCAGACATTCCGTTGCACATACACTTGAAAGAAAAAAAATAAAGACGGCAGATATCCACTTGGCTAAGCTCCGTTTTTCGAGGATTGAAAAAAAAAAAAAAACGAGCAGGACCCACTGTTATAATAAGAAAACAAAGTATTTATTTTAAGAATAAACAAAAAATAATGATGCCAACATGAAAGGCTGAATGTCCCATCAATTAAAAGGTTCCTTTTTGCGTGGAATGGTTAATGTAAATCATAGTTTTTTTTTCTTGTTATCATAGGAGTCTTCATACTCGTGGTTCCTTCTTTGCATTTTAAGAAGGAATACCGCAGCTTTTCCATTCTTCGGCATTATGGCTTATCCGTTGTTCAGTGTCGAGGATCAGCTGGCTTATCTTTCTGTCCAAACCTAAAGAAATGTCTACAGACTTCTTCCGCATGTCTTCATAGCGCCGTGGTCAGTCGGGAACTAATTACTTACCACCTTTTAGTTTTTGTTTGTTTCCAACGCCCCCCCCCACTATCTGACCCATTTTTGCCTATACACCTTATTTTTTAACTTAGGCGTTCGCTTGCTGCTGAGGCATCGATCTTCGGAGTTATTCTGCGTTCATCTCTTCACTAGTTTTTGCCCTTATCATTGTCTCTCTTTCTCTCTTCCTTCCTCCTTCCTTCACACTCTCTCACTCTCTCTCTCTGTCTCTCCGTAACACTAACAAGGATAATTCTTGGTAATATTAATTATTTGTTTTCACGCGTTTAAATAGTTTCAAGAATTGTTATCTAATACCAATAGTTTTATTTGCACACAGTTAAATAGTTTCAAGCATCGCTATGTAAAACTTACAATTCAACAGTCATTTTTTGCACTCAGGTAAATGGTTAAACTGTTGTATTTGACTGATAGATGGAACCCTAGCAGGTACTTCCACTCCGGGACAGAGTAGATCTGGGAGTAATGGCCATGAAGAGATACTCCACATTGCCCAGAACTCTAGTACTGGGACCTCACCATCATATAGTTTAGTGTCATACCTAGGACACTCGTTGGAGAGCAACCTTCGCCGTATTTTACAGCACCTCCCCCGGGAAATTCTGAAGTAGAGTAAAATAGAAAAGGCTGTGTGGAGGGATTATTTTTTACTTTTGTTTTTTGATATCTCATTCATTTTAACGGCATCTCAACCTGTCAGGTTATTTCATGCCAAGAGGTTAGGGAATCATGTTCATTGTACATTCATATTTATATTTTTTGTGTAGTTATTTCTTAAGAGTTTTTTTTATTAATTGATTTTAACGGCATGTCAACCCGTCTAGGTCTATTTTATGCCCAGAAGTTCAGAATCACTTTCAATGTACTCTGGTATTCAATTTTTTCTGTCTTAGTTACCTAAGAGATTTTTATTTTATTTTTTGTACACTGTCCTATCGAATACGAATAATTCTTAAACAGATCTAAAGATGAGATTTTAGCAGGTACTACCATAGAGTCGACCTGGTAGTAATGGCAATGAAGAGGTAGTCTACACTCCCCAGATATTCAGAACTGAAGCATCACAATCAAGTAAGAGTCATATATATAACCCTTCTTTTTGAAGGGATCTTACTCCCTGTAAGGGTACAGTTAGTGTATTCTTAGCCCCCCCCCAACAGGGTGACTTACTTTTTTGTTTCTAGCCATAATTGATAGTTTTTCTTATTTCTGATTCTAATCACCCTATACGAATAAGTATTTTAAGATCTCTGAAGTTTTTTTGTTTTTTTTTTGTCTCGTATAATAACGAGATTTGCAAAACGTGAATTTTCATGTTGCAAGGGCGGACTCTAAGATTACTGACGCGTGTCGGGCAAGTTAAACTTGGGAAAGAATTGGCAGACGTGACTCAGAAATTTTCATACAAGCTCGCTATTTACAAAGTTTGTAAACTTCAAACGATCCTTCAAGTGCCTCTTTAATAATGGCGTCTTTCGAGAACGGATACTCTTCAATCTACTTCGACTGAAAGTTTTCGAATGAGTTGACCATGAAGAAACTCCTGTCCTCATCAAATTGACTTCCACTTGCCGTCTTTGAGAAAGTCACCGTGGCGTAATGGCTAAAGTGCTAACCTGTGGCCTCACAGTAAGCGAGTTCAAATTCCCGTCGTGCTATTACGTTCACTTCTAGACTAATACCCTTGGGAAAGGTATGAATTCCCTTACCCACCTCAGTTAGAGGGATAAATAGTATCGTGGCTGTTCTTCTCCAAGGGTGGCTTTGGAATTAAATAACCCACGAAGGTTGAAATGCGATTAAACAAAGAAACTAAACCGAAATTGTCGCCTTCAGATCGTTGTTTTTCGTCCATCGTATTTATTCGTCTGGCTTATAATCATCATGCAACAGATATTCAACTTGAGTAGGTTCATTTGTAAGAAGCGCAAGATCATCTGTGTAGTCTGCATCTGTGAGAGTCTCTGTTTAATTATGTTTGCTTTTTGCCCCCCCCCCTTTTTTTTTTAGTGAGAAACCATTTTCTTTCTGTTCGGCAACTTATCTACCATCTCACAAATCATCCAAGAAAGAAGAGCAAGAGGTAAGGTCGATTTTAAATGCGACTTTTTTCGATGGACTCCTTCACATAGATATACAATTGTAGGCCGACCAACAATAATTTATATTCATCAGCTTTGTGCTGAGACTAGATGCTGTCTAGAGGACTTATCAAGAGCGACGGTCGATAGGAACGGATGGTAAGAGAGAGAGAGAGAGAGAGAGTTAAGGGAGTTTTTCACTGGAGTTTGAGTGACAGCAAGTCTCCTAAAGTCTCCAGGAGTCTTCTCAGTATTCTAGCCGATCTTAATAATGCTGTCGTTTGGATAGTCTCCACTTGTTCTCTTATTTCTATGTTTTCCAGTCCTTTTGCCAATCCTTGAGGAATTGTTTGAAGTGCGCCAATTACAATTGGTATCAACGTTACCATCCACAGTTTTTATAGTTCTCTAGCAAGATCTTGGAATCAATATTAGTTGTAGAATTATTTGTCTCTCTTTGAAAACATCCTTTTCCAGCCACGTTAACTTTTGTTCTCCATCGAACCAGTATATTGATGGTTTTAGATATCTAGATATTTTTCTGTTGTCTAAATCTGTTTGTGTATCTAACACTCTAAGTTCTGTTTCTGGGTGAACAAAATTGCACTAATACTTATCCTAACTGTTTATACTTGGTTTCATTGTTTAACGCCATATCAACTCATTATGGGTTATTTAATGCTGAAATCCAAGCAACGATCGTGTCGATACTGCTATATGGATGCATTACATGGACGCTAATTAAACGGCTGCAGAAAAACTTGACGGCAACTACACAAGAATTCTGCGATCAATATTGAACAGGTCCTGGAAGCAACACCCCACAAAGCAGCAGCTGTACGGCCACCTACCACCTATCACGAAAACTATCCAAATTAGACGAACCAGACATGCAGGACACTGCTGGGGGAGTAGGGACGAGCTCATAAGTGATGTACTCCTATGGACCCCTTCACATGGCCGAGCAAAAGCAGGGTGACCAACTCGAACCTACATACAGCAGCTCTGTGAGGATACAGAGTGAAGCCCTGGGGACCTGCTGGAAGCGATGAATGATTGGGAGAGGTGGCGAGAGAGGGTCAGGGATATCCGTGTTGATGGCACAAGATGATGATGATGAATGCTGAAATGTGATTCATTTGTAAATGTTTGACTATTATCCTAACTATTTATACTTGGTTTCATTGTTTAACGGCATATCAACTCGTTATGGGTTATCTAATTCTGAAATTTAATTCATTTGTAAATGTCTGACTATTATCCTAACTATTTATACTTGGTTCCATTGTTTAACGACATATCAACTCGTTATGGGTTATTTAATGCTGAAATTTAATTCATTTGTATATTTTCAATTGCTCCTTTTTATCTGCTTTTAATCATCTGCATGAGATCAAGTATTCGTATCTAATACGAATAATTTTCAAATGATCTATTTCTCTGGGTCTCAGTGGACCTGAGAGTAATGGTGTACCCCAAAACTGGAGCCTCACCATCAAATGCCATTTAGTATCATATCCTGATCTCCTCTTTTTTGGTAGGGGTCTTATCCTTCTGCTATGGATGCAGCCATTACATTCTTAGCTCTACGAACGGGGCTATCTTTCATTTGCTCACTAAATATGTCATATATGATGCAAATGTGCAAGAGCATATTGGGTTTACTATTGAGTGGGTAACCCAATTGGCTGAGGCGGTAGAATACACTTAATGCCCCCCCCACCCCTTAATGGGTGTCTTAGATATGATACAAAACCATCTAATCGTGAAGCTACAGTTCTGGAGTTTGGGGAAAATGGAGTTGTGCTTCGTTGCCATTACTCCCAAGTCCACTCTGACCTAGAGTGGTAGTATCTTTTAGGGTCCCATCAATGGCTCAAATAGAAATATTCAATCCTTTACTATACTTGAAACCATTTAACTGTGTGCAAACAAGTTATCGTTGAATCGTTTAAAAACTGTTACCAACAAACTATTCGTTTACAAATGATATATATCTAATATATATATGTATAAAGAGGATTTGGTATTAAATATCCTACAATGGTTGATATGTCATAAAACCCAACCAAACCCAATCATATATATTTCATAGATATGTATAAATAGGATTTGGTATTAAATAACCTACAAAGGTTGATATGCCAAAAACCCAACCAAACCAAATAATATATATTTGATATATATGTATAAAAAGGATTTGGCATTAAATAATCTACAATGATTGATATGCCATAAAACCAAACCAAACGAAATCCTATATATTGAATATATATGTATAAAGAGGGTTTAGCATTAAATAACCTATAAGGGTTGATATGCCATAAAAGCCAAACCAACGAAATCCTATATATTTAATAAATATGTATAAAGAGGATTTGGCATTAAATAACCTACAATGGTTGATATGCCATAAAACCCAACCAAACCAAATCATATATATTTGATATATATGTATAAAGAGGATTTGGCATTAAATAACCCACAATGGTTGATATGCCATAAAACCCAATCAAACCAAATCATATATATTTGATAAATATGTATAAAGAGGATTTGGCATGAAATAACCTACAATGGTTGATATGCCATAAAACCCAACCAAACCAAATCATATATATATATTTGATATATATGTATAAAGAGAATTTGGCATTAAATAACCAACAATGGTTGATATGCCATAAAACCCAATCAAACCAAATCATATATCTAATATATTTGTATAAAGAGAATTCGGCATTAAATAACCTACAATGGTTGATATGCCATAAAACCAAACCAAACCAAATCATATATATTTAATATATATGTATAAAGAGGATTTGACATTAAATAACCTACAATAATTGATATGCCGTAAAACAAAATTATTTAGTAGTAAAATCAGAGGGATAAGTGTTGGTAGCAGTAGCTGAAGAGAAGCTCTGTACGTAATTTGACTAACGAGAAGAAAACCTTTTGATTTTATTTTAGAATTTTCCTTCTCCTAGACTGGTTGCAATACTGAACCTAAAGAGTCCATACTTACCAACTATTTGCTCATACCTAGAAGGAGAATAGTTTGATTTATACGTTTCCTAAGAGTATTAGCGCTAAGAGAAATGCAAACAGCCTCATCTAGGATTTGAACTCGGGTCTCTGTGTCCCTTTAATATGGTGATAATCGTTACACTACAAGCTCTTACTTGGTTTTGTATTGTCTTTCGCGCCTGCATGGAATGTTCTACTCATAGTTTTTATGCTTTATCCTAATTGTGAAGTGTTTGCGAATTGTTCAACAATTCTCGAATACTGTCTGGGCTGATGTTGTACATACTACAAATCTTCTGGAACTTCTCAGACACAACTTTCATATTGAATGGCATATTTTTTCGTCGGGGTCTACTCGATCTAGCCAGTTTTACAACTGAACCCTACATTGTATAGATTCTTTTAAGACCGCACCAGCCTTGAGTCTACACAAAGTCGAGTTGAGTCGTTCTACATACAAAATTTTGCAGACCGAGATGAAAGGTTACGGCATTTCTTCCTCTTGATGCCGCTGAAAGAATACTTGTCAAGTAGGAGAGGGTTGTCAGATTATCACACAGCTGATAACATTTACCTCTTATCACATTTTATTCTCGAAGTTTCGGTACCCATGAACTTTTCAGCGATGAGGAAACTTATACCATTCAGACTTATCCTAATAATGTAGATGGCGGTTCATACCTTTCCAAAAAAAAAAAAAAAAGAATTATCCAAAAGTGAACGTAATATCAGAACGATGTGGAGGGGCCCGTGGTGTAATGGTTATCGCTGTAGGAAATGGACACGGCGACACAAGTTTAAATCCTGGATGAGACTGATTGCATTTCACATAGCACTAATACCCTTGGGAAAGGTATGAATCCAATTATTCTCCCTCCAGCTATAGGTAAATAGTAGGGCAGACTAGGTTCTTCAGCCTTGGTGAAGCAACTAGTCTAGGAGAAGGAAAACTCTGAATTCAAACCTGTTAAACTCCGCTTAAAAATTAACCTTGTGTCACATCCTGCCCGAGCGGAGGGGTTGGTAAATATGGTAATAGTACAACTAGAGTTCAAAGCTTTTCTTCTCCTGGATCGGTTGCCATACCAAGGTTAAAGAGCCCAGACTTACCTACCCATAGGTGGAAGGAGAATAATTGGATTCTTACCTTTCCCCAAGAGTAATTGTTATATTTTGACCTTCGACCCGGCCCAAAAATGCTATTCCAAGGTGATGCACCGGAAGGAAGTGACACATCCCAATGGCCAGTAATCGAAAGAGATCGCGTGGGCGGATTAAGGCTTATAATATGGGACAAGGTGAAGGTCCCACGGTGCCACTACAGTGATGCACCGGAAAAGAGTGACCTGTGAACTGCATGACAGTTATTTCCGCTTCATGACGATTAAACATTCGATTTCAAAAATCCAGTGGGAGATCGTGTGGGCGTTGAATTATTATTTAACTCAGTTGAGTTCGAGTCCAAGAAGCAGTTGCCAGTAGAATTCCAGACAGCTAGAGACCAGATGTGGTAGTGAAAGCCACACTCGACCGAGGGGTCCCTCGGAAACCCCCGATGGAGTTTGGGGTCCAGAGAAGATGCTGATAAGATGCCATAAAGAAAGCCAGCATCCAGCAGAGTGAGCCCTAGGCCTCCGGTTGAACATCAAGAGAACAAGAAAGACACAACGTGACGGTCATAAGTAGTGGAGGTCAAAATATGAAGTTTATGTTCGGTCTCCAGCACCCTCTCACATGCAAAACTTGAACAACCCTTTCGAACCCTTGCAATAAAGTGAGAGGTAAAAATATGTTTGTAAAGAAGTCTTCCTTACTGTGTCTTCCTTCTTGCGTCGTTTATTACTGCGTCTGTTATCATTGCGTCGGTATGTATCCAGTATATATATATGTATGCAACATAATTAGTGTTAAGAGAAATGCAAACAAACTTATCCGATCGCCATGTCCATTTAATACGATTATATCCATTAGACCATGAGCGTGTAGTGGCTAACGTAGTGTAGTGGTTAATGCACTTGACTGCGAGAGCGTCGTAACCGAGTTCGAATTTCAGTCGCACTGTAACGCTCACTTTCAGACTAATGCCCTTTTGGAAAGGTATTAACCATTTTATCCCTTAAAATAGGTTCAGTAGCACCACCGAGGAAAAAATATAATGGTAAATAATTAAAAAAATCCAAAAAGATTCCGCATGAAATAACACTATAAGGGTTGACATGCGTATGGAAATAAAAAAAAACAAAGCAATAACATAAAAAAAATGCAAAAGTAAGTATTCCTGGGGCGGGGCTGACAGGAAGCGAAATCGGCGCATGCCTAAAAAGAGGGGCTTCCTGGCTTCTCAGAAGCTTTTATCACCTCTTCTCTCTCTCTCGTTAATCGGAAACATACGTGCTTGCTGAGTATCAAATTAGCAGCGCTTACGGACACATATGACGGACCCTCAACTTATAATTTGCAAAAGATAATTCCCTTATGTTCTTCAAACACCTTGTCTGTAAGAGCTCAACTATTTCAACTAGTCCAGGAAAACATTCCTTACGACAGAATAGTCGTAAATCCTTCCCCAAATGAAATTTGAGTCTAAAGGTATCCTTGTCTTTTTCCTCCCGTCTTTAATTGCTTTGCAGCTTTGACAGACAAAAAGAAGACAAGTGAATGGAATAAGAAGAAAAAGGAGCCAGACATAAACCTTCAGAATCTCCCAACAATACCAACAATTCAACACATACAAAAAAACTCCTTCTCATCAGCCTCTTACATCATCATCATTATGTCGTTCCGCTAGCACGGTTATCCCTCACACTCTCTCGCCACTTCTCCCTATCATTCAACGCCTCGGGCAGGTCTTCAGGGCTACATCCCGTATCCTCACATAGCTGCTGTATGTAGGTTCGAGCTGGTCGTCCTGCTTTTGCTTGGCCATATGCGGTGGTCCATAGGAGTATATCACTTATGAGCTCGTCCTTGCTTCTCCAGTAGTGTCCTGCATGTCTGTTTCGTCTAACTTGGATAGTTTTCGTGATGGGTGACAGGTGGCCGTATAGTTGGTGCCTTGTTGGGTGTTGCCGCTAGGACTTGTTCAATATTGCTCGCAACATTCTTGTGTAATTGCCGTCTAGCTTCTTCTCCAGCCGTTTAGTTAGCGTCCAAGTAGTGCCTCCGTATAGCAGTATCGACACTACCGCAGGTCTGATTTCCATATGATCGAAAGCCTATCGATAGCTGTCCATGCCATCGTTAGCCGTGTGTCGATGTCTTTTTCGGTTGATGAGACGCTGCAGTAGGTGAATTTGTCTACAAGTTTCAGAGAGGTTCCGTCTAGTGTGGAAATGTCACCTGTTTGATTATAGCACATATATTCAGTTTTATGTTCATTGACATGGAGGCCAATGCCTGCGGCGGCTCGTTAAAGTCAGTGTCTTTTTAATGCCATATATAAATTTCTTCAATTGATGTCAAAGGAAGTACCCGTTGTGTAATGGTTAACTTACTGAACTGTGGCTTCGAAGTTATTGAGTGCAAACTCCAGTCGATGTATTATGTTCCCTTTCGGATAAATACCCTTGAGAAAGGTATGAACCCCTTTACACCCACTAGCTATAGGTTGAATAGTATCACAGCTGTTCTTTTACAATGATGGCTTTTGCATTATATAACCCACAAAGGTTGATAGGCCATTAAACAAAGAAACCAACCAACCACCAACAGCTGTTTGTGATTTAGAACCCCACTTGAAATTTTTATCGGTTGATGATTGTATTTACTCAATCACTCCACCATGGACAAGATATGACACAAGGTCAGGTTTTAGCGGAGTAAAGCGGTTTTGAATTCAGGGTTTTCTTTCTTCAAGATTGGTTTCCATACCAACGTTAAAGAGCTTAGTCAGCCGAACTATTTATGCATCGCTGTATTTGTCTGTCTCCAACCAGACTGGACTTGACACAAAGTATTTTTTATAGTGGGGCTTTTAGGGAAGGGGGAATTCGGGCTCGTGCCGAGACTCGTGTCCTGCTGGACTATGTTGGTCATTGGCTCACTGAGTGCAATGTGAGCCAGATGACACTGCGGAAACTTAGACTCACTGAGTGCAATAAGAGTCCGGCACATATGCCTGCACATAGCTTGAAATAGATCCGGAGGTCTAGTGCTATGCTTTGTTTGTCAATGATTCTTCGCCCATTTAAAGGTGGCCCAGCCGAAGCAGGGGACCATTTAGCCTCGAATCTATCATTGACCTTGATACCCCATCCGGCACGAATGCCGGATGCTCCAGCTAAAAAGCAATATCCATATCTAGAAGGAGAATAGTTAGACTCATGCCTTTCCCCAAGGGTCTTTGTGCACTGTGAAAAGCAAACAACCCCCACTAAACCCCCACCAACAATGTTTGAGCTTGGCAGGCAGGTTTCATCGAATACGACGATAACCGTTACACCATGAGCGCCTAATTATTGTGTAAACGTGAGTGTCTATGATTGTGTTTATATATTGTGTATACCTATGTAGATGTTTTTTAAACTATATGTTGTAGTTGCATTCACTAACCTAGGTATATGTTCACTGCCTAATTCGTACAGACCACTATTAGCACCACAATGTTTGTGATGCATATCTTAATATACTTACAATGTGGAATCTACCGAACAAATAGCAGCCTAGTTAGACAGTCTGAAAACTTGGCACAAATACAGATATGGCGAGCCTCTGACAGGATTTGGGGAGTGTTTCTAATTGAAAGAATGGTAACGGCATAATCTGGTTCCCAAATCGGTCGGCGGCACCTGAGTTGGTTGCTACTGAATGTTTACCGCCCTCTTATACAGAGAGAGAGAGAGAGAGAGAGAGAGAGAGAGAATAAAAGGAGGGTAGTAGGCATGTGTTGTGTTTGTTTGTTTATTTATTTCCACGGAGATGTAAAAATAGAAAAATACGAGCTAAAAGTTTCAGATAGACACATATAATATTATTAGTCACGCACGCACACACACACACACACACACACACACTCACTTTATATATATATATATATATATATATATATATATATATATATATATATATATATATATATATATATATATATATATATATATATATATATATAAAAATAAAGATTAAAACTACTGAGGTGTCTTGGTAGCGTTCTGGACTTCGACATCATAGTAAGCAAGTTCGAACTCCAGTTGTGTTATAACGTTTACTTTTGCGCTAAAAATCTTGGAAAAGGCACGAACCACCTTATCCCCTAAGCTATGGGTTAAATAGTACCACTACTGTTCTTCTACAAAGTTGGCTTTGGCATTAAATAATCCATAAAGGTTAATACGCCATTACCCCCCCCCAAAAAAAAACAAAACCAAATAAGCCTTAAAAATATGTTAAAAACCTTACGGAACCATCTTTGTGGTATAATTACAAACAGCCTTCATATGTTATCTATCCATGTCCACATATTCTTAGAATCTCCCGCAGGTAATCATGTGGAAATTTGTTAAGGAACTGGTGATCCTGTTTCACCGAATATCGGCAGCCCCTTGGGGCCACGGGGTGTCCACTATAAAAAGAGCTCCAACTGAATATTCTTCCTCTTTTTTCCACTCCCACCGCTGTTAGCAACAGGCCCATTCGTAGCAGCCCTTGACGGAAAACGTATTTGGTAACTTCAAGATTAGCCAGGAGCCAAGAGCGACAAACGCACGTACTGAGTTAAAAGGAACCAAGATCACAGCTAAGTTCCAGCAGGCATTTTATCTGCAAAACTTCACCTTACACCTTATAACCTAACCCTACATAACCTAACTTTACCACCTTACAATCTAAACTTTCAACCTCGCCTAAACCTCACATAACCTCATAAAACCTTACTCTTATACACCTACCACCTATCAGAACATTGAACTCTTTTTTTGAAATCTTACATATTCGTTGTTTGTTCCATATGGTGTTTAAAACCCTGTTTATTGTTTGTTGTTTGTTGTATATAAATTTTGTTACACAGAAAGTCGTTCGTCTCCTTTCTTCAAAAGCTGTCACCCATCTCCCTACTGAGGTTGAAGTACGGTTTATTCTTTTACAAAACCTAGGAATAAACCGGGCTTTTCGGGGCTTATAAAAATCCCCATAATTAAAAAAAAAAGTATTTCTTCTATGGAAGTATCTTTATTAGAAAAGCAGAACTGATATTACTGAGACCACCTGTAATGAGTTGATAGGGATGGTGAAACGGTGGATACTTTTAAAACCTTAATATCATAAAGGACCTCACATAGAAATGTTAATAAAAGTAAAGTTGGCGACCGTAGTCGAGGGCGACCAGAAGGCTCCTTTTTCAATAGCTACTCCTTTGCCAGGATTGCTCCACTTTACCCTTGATGCGTACCTTAAATTGCAGAGTATAAAGCAATGAGGTATCAAGTACCATTTTAAAAGTGTTTGGTATGACTCGACCTGGGATTGAACCCAGGTATCCCAGACCATTGGCAAACACTCTACACTCTAGACCAATGAGCCGGTTTATCATATTTACCCCACCCCTCCGCTCGGGCAGGATATGACACAAGGTCAAGTTTTTTTTAAGCGGAGTTTAAAAATGAGCCGGTTTATATATATTCTTAAACACCCTATATAAAACGATGAACAAAGAGGAAGAAACAAATACGAATATTTTATTTGCGTTATTTATTTTTTTTATTGTTATCAACTAGTTTAGACAATAGATCATAGCCAGGACAAAAGATTTTGTGATAAAATGTTCTTTTAGAAAGTTTTTAAAGGATGATATGCTATAAGAGAATCGATGAAGAATGTACTGTTGACGTAAAATATCTATTTGTTGAACGGAAATTATTTTCTGGCATCTGAGTGTTTTTAAATGACCTTTATATATCTGTTGTTCGGGCACCTGGCGAATGAGGTTTATATTTGGGACGAATATGTTAAGACCGGAAGGGATGTGTTTCGAATTAGCCATGACTGCTTTGTTTATTTATTAGTCTATTTTGACGTTTATGTATCAATCCAAACCTGTCGAGGGGATTTAAAAAAGAAATTCAAAAGTAACAGTTTCCCTGGTGGCCTAAAAAGAGGGGCTTCCTGGCACTAAGAAGAAATTCTTCCTCATTAAGCTGTTATCACTTCTACTGGACGGACTCTTTTTCTTAACTGCTGGTGGAAGCGCCGTACTCGCTAAGTCCCCGGGGCTTTGTAGCAGGTTGCTTATCCTGCTAGCTGCAGCCTATGCTGAACACGCTGGCTGGACACACTACGAACTTCAAACTTTTAACTTAGCGAAAATGACTAAAATAAATTTCAACGCCTTGTCTGGGAGACGCGACTATTTCTACTAGTTCAGAATAGTCGTAAGTCCCAAAATAAAGTTTAAAGGTTATCCTTATCTCTTTCTTTCTTTCAGTCCTTATTTTTCTTACAGCTTCCACGGACAAAAGAAGTCAACAAGTGAATGGGCTTGAAAAAAAAAAAAAAAAAAAAAAAAAGAAAAAAAAAAAAAAGAAAAAAAGGACTCCGATACAAAACACAGAACTTTCCAACATACCCAACAATTTATCGACAACCAGTACCACAAATAAGAAACTTTCTTATACCCTAAACTGTCCATCCTATTTCAAAGCAGTGCCGGTTTTATATTAAATCTATTTGGGGTCAATGTTTGGAGACTTTTTATAGATTTATCTTTGTGTACAAGGGGAATTATACTAGTATATCTATAAGTAAAGTTGGCGACCTTAGTTGAGGGTGACCCGAAGGCTCCCTTTTCTATAGCTACTACACAGAGGTATAGTGGAGGGCGCTACTCCTTCTCCTGGATTACTCCACTTTACCCTCGATACGTACCTCGTAATGCTGAGTGTTAAGCAAGGTAGCATCAAGTACCATTTTTTGAGTCTTTGGTATGAGCCGACCTGGGATTGAACCCCGATCTCCCGGATCATTGGCAGACACTCTACCCACTTGGCTAATGAGCCAGTAATATATATATACATATAAAGTGAATTTTGCCTAAAGAGTTAGCAATAGCAAGCACTGTTTTTCAAGTAAATCAATAGAGACATTTTTTTCATGTCCCAGAAGACTAACAGCATTGCTTTCTTTACTTACTGCAGCGCCCGGAACTTTTTCTTTCCAAGTAAGTCAGAGTGTTTCCACTCTATGGACTGTCTTTTCGACACAGAAAATGCATAGCCCCTTTGAAAATATTTTTTGAATAAAACATGGTTCTTTGGACTCATCAGAAATTCTTCTGTAAATTTCACATAGTTTGCACTTCTCAGCCACCAAAGATTTGATGACAGAACTCTGTTCAAGCCTGGAGCTCTCTAATTTTCCACCATTTTGAATAGTCTCAAGAGAAATATTTTTTGCGAGATTAAATGATTTTTTGCTATAAATTCCCCTTATTTATTGAATGACCCTCTTAAACGACGCCATTTGTGAGCATAGATCGTCTTTCTGCTTGACTGCGGGTTCCAGGTGGTAAAATGAGGTCTTGTTGATGAGTAGAGAAGACAGAACTATCGCTTGACTTAAACACTTTGAAAGCAATTGTCTAAACAGAAGAAAGAAAGAAAGAAAGAAAGAAACAAACAAACAAACAAACGATGGAAGAAAACGAAGGAAGGAGAAATTAAATAGTGAAAGAACACGGAATAACAAAGAAAATGGTGAAAACGGAAGTACGGAAAGTTATTGTGTGAGAGACCAAAAATGATCAAAGAAAAAAAAAATGGGAAAAAGAAATAAAGGGAAATAGAGAGAGAGAGTAAACGAAAATAAAACAAAAAACAAAACAAATAAACACAAAAAATAAAAACAAAAATGCGGGAAAAGCATGAGAGAGAGAGAGAGAGAGAGAGAGAGAGAGAGAGAGAGAGTAAATAGGGTAGTCAATCAAATCATTACTTGCTAAAATAAAACAAAAAACAAAATAGACACAAAAAATAAAAACAAAGAATAAAAACAAAAAAAGCGGGAAAAGCAAGAGAGAGAGAGAGAGAGAGAGAGTAAATAGGGTAGTAAATCAAATCATTACTTGCGAAAATAAATACAAACAAACAAACAAAAAGCGGGAAAAACAAGAGAGAGAGAGAGGGGGAGAGAGAGAGAGAGAGAGAGAGAGAGAGAGAGAGAGAGAGAGAGAGAGTAAATAGGGTAGTCTATCAAATCATTACTTGCAAAAACAAAAACAAAAACAAAGCAGACCAATATATTCGAATCTCGAAAATGCTTCGCAATACCAAAAACTAGAACGAAGATCATACAGCTATATAATATAAATCAATATCATGATATATCATGGATCTACTAATTCTTATACAGGTCTTTGGTGAGTTAACAGTTTGTAGAATTCAGAAAGAAACGGTACACTTAAACGTCAACATGATCTTTCAGTTCATGGCACAAATGATAGATGTTTAATTGGATTGTTGGTGATATATAGCAATACTTGGAACCATTTAACTTATGCCAAATTGAATTGTTTGAAATAGAACTCTTTGTGTTATGTTTTGACCTTCGACCGGCCCAAAAAATGCTATTCCAAGGTGATGCACCGGAAGGAAGTGACACATTCCAATGGCCAGTAATCGAAAGAGATCGCGTGGGCGGATTAAGGCTTATAATATGGGACAAGGTGAAGGTCCCACGGTGCCACTACAGTGATGCACCGGAAGAGAGTGACCTGTGAACTGCATGACAGTTATTTCCGCTTCATGACGATTAAACATTCAATTTCAAAGATCCAGTGGGCGATCGTGTGGGCGTTGAATTATTATTTAACTCAGTTGAGTTCGAGTCCAAGAAGCAGTTGCCAGTAGAATTCCAGACAGCTAGAGACCAGATGTGGTAGGGAAAGCCACACCCGACCAAGGGGGCCCTCGGAAACTCCGATGGAGTTTGGGGTCCAGAGAAGATGCTGATAAGATGCAATAAAGAAAGCCAACATCCAGCAGAGTGGACCCCACGGCCCCGGTTGAGCATCAAGAGAACAAGAAAGACACAACGTGACGGTTTTAAGGAGTGGAAGTCAAAATATGAAGTTTATGTTCGGTCTCCAGATCCCTCTCACATGCAAACCTTGAGCAACCCTTTCGAACCCTTGCAATAAAGTGAGAGGTAAATATGTTGTTAAAGAAGTCTTCCTGCGTTTTCCTTCATGCGTCTGTTTTATTATTGTGTCGTTGTGATGCTGTAGATGACTATATAACATTTGATCATTTAGGTGTGTGTTAACAAATGACTGATTTTAGCGCTTCACAGCAATAATTGGAACTATCTAGCTTATTTGATTTATGTTTATTTGGTTGGTTGGTTGGTTTGGTTTTTATGGCATATCAACCTTTGTAGGTTATTTAACGCCAAATCCATTTTTATGAAAATAGTTCTATTTCAAACAATTCAGTTTTGCAAAAGTACGCAGTTTAAATGTAAGTACAGTTTAATCGTGAAAAACATTTCTATTTCAAGCTATTCAGTTTAGTCAAGCAGTAAAATAGAACTAAACTGCACACTTATGCTAAACTGAATTGTTTGAATTAGAACTGTTTGACTAAACTGAATAGCTTGAAATATAAATGTTTTTGACAATCAAACCGTACTTGCATTTAAACTGCGTGCTTATGCAAAACTGAATTGTTTGAAATAGAACTGCTTTTGACATTGAAACTCTACTTACACTAAACTGAATTGTTATATATAGAACTGTTTTGATATTTATCTGTGTGTAAACAAAATATGTACTTATACTAAACTGAATTAGCTGAATTAGAACTGCTTGACAAAACTGAATAGTTTGAAATAGAAATGTTTTCTCAATTAAACTGTGTACTGATGCTAAATTGAATTGTTTTAAATAGAACTGATTATTTGCATAAAAATGGATTTGGCGTTAAATGACCTACAAAGGTTGATATGCCATAAAATCCAACTAACCAACCCTAAAAAAAGAGGCATCCTGGATATGACACTTAACTGTATTTGATTGTAAAGTTCCAGTTCTAGAGATCTTTGGAGTGTAGAGTACCTTTTCATTTCTCACAGATCCATCATACTTGAAAACTTTTGACTCGCCCAAGTACATCCTCATTAAAAAAAAACCCAAAAAACCAAGCAGGTGTTATGAGTAACAATAAACAGATAATTTCATGTCCTTATTGGAATTGATTTTTTTATAACGATTACTGGACTTATTCGTTCATACAAAAAGTAGATTTTTTTGTTAGATAATCAAGTGATAGTCTTGCTTAAACTTGAGTTGACAGACATTATGTAATCATCATACAGGTATGAAAATGATGTATCATATTACATTTTTGCTTGCGTAAAATGAGAGTGCTACTAGCACAATGCGTTTAGTGCATCATAAAATATGATAGAGGATTTGAGGTCGTAGAATTAAAAGGAGAGTCACCATCGAGAAAATTTTGAAGTATCTTGGATTAGGGAATTATCAATTTGTTTATTTTGTCGTTTGAGAAATGTCTAAAATACCTTTAACTACTTTTTGATAATTCCTCAAATAGACGCCGTTAAAGACTCTTTATTTTTCATTTGTTTTAAAATTTGTAGTCTGGGAAATATTGGATGTGTGCCATGAACTGAAAAGTCATGTTGACATTTAAGGGCACCGTTTCTTCCTGACATCTACAGGTCGTTGAGGAGCAAAGATTTCGAGATGATATCTAATACACAAATATTTTCTGCAAAAATGAAGAAATTCCCTAGGAGATAAAAAGTAACATTAGTCAAGTGGTCTGAACATATATATATATATATATATATATAATCGTACATGAATTTGTATCGACGCATTTATATGTGTGTGCGTGCGTGTGTGTGCGTAGATATATGTGTACATGTAGACATATATCTATACCATCACATTCGTGTGTTCATATGTATACTCTCTCTCTCTCTCTCTCTCACACACACACACAGTTTCTCTTTCTTGCGCACACACACACGTGCGTGCGCACACACAGTCTTTCTCTCTCTTTCACACACACACACGCACACCTACTCACACTCTCTTTCTCTCTCTTTCTCTCACACACACACTCACTCACTCACACACACACACACACATACACACACACACACACACATATATATATATATATATATAACTTTATATCAACTGTTTTTAAACATGCTATTTGTATATCTATTTTTGTATACGTTATTGTCTTTATGTTTCAATATGTGCCCCCTAAGCTCTCCCACGCATACACAGAAAATAGGTGAAATTGTATTTTACAGGGGGCACTTGCCAAGTTAGATATCAAAATTCATATCGACGTTAGTCAGGTAGTTTTGAATGCACACACACACACACACACACACACACATATATATATATATATATATATCGCGTATTTATTTATGCAATTGCATTTTACATGTGAGCACTTGCCAAGGTAAATATTAAAATCTGTTTGTGAAAAATATTGTTTTCCTGAAGGATGCCAGTGAAGACGGACTTCGGAGACTGAATCAGGATAATCATGTGGTTCGTGGGATGGGTTATGTCTACATACATTAGTACCTATGTGTTTTTTAGCATTTATGTGTGATGATGCATGTAACTATATTTGGCCATTATATTTGTATGCATATATATATATATATATATATATATATATATATATATATATATATATATATATATATAATGCATACATATATGTACACATACATATCATGTCTATATAATCTTCCTGATGATCCGGTTGGATGAAATCTAGGTATTTTTTTACTTTGTTGGTTGGTTGTTTGGGTTTTATGGCATATCAACATTTGTAGGTTATTTAATGCCAAATCCATTTTATACAAATAATCAGTTCTATATTAAACCGTTCAGTTTTACATGAGTACACAGTTAAATTGTCAAAAACATTTCCATTTCAAGCAAGTCAGTTTAGTCATAACAGTTCTAATTCAAATTGTCCTGTCGGCTGGGGCTATAGAATACACCGACTGGACCTCTGTAGAGGGATAAGACCCCCCACCCCACCCAATGAGTGTCCTGAATGATACTAAACAATCTGATGGTGAGGTTCCAGTGATGCTGGACCTTTGGGAAATGCAGAACACGCCTTCATTGCCATAGGTCCCAGGTCCACTCTGGCCCGAAATGGAAGTTTTATGGGTTAAATAGAATTAAAATGCATACTTATGGTAAACTGAATTGTTTGAAATGGAACTGTTTTTGTCATTGAAACTGTTCTTACGCTAAACTGAATTGTTTAATTTAGAACTGTTTTGACATTTACCTGCGTGTAAACAAAATCTATACTTATACTAAATTGAATTAGCTGAATTAGAACGGTTTGAATAAATAGCTTAGAATAGAAATGCTTTGGACAATTAAACTGTGTACTCATGCTAAACTGAATTGTTTGATATAGAACTGTTTTTGACATTTAGCTATGTGTTAACAAAATCTGCACTTATACTAACCTGAATTAGCTGAATGAGAATTGTTTGAATAACTTGAAATAGAAATATCTTTGACATATAAACTGTGTACTCATCATCATCATCATCATGTCGTGCTGGTAGCACGGATATCCCTGACCCTCTCTCGCCACTTTTCCCTATCGTTCATCGCCTCTGGCAGGTCTTCTGGAATACATCCCGTATCCTCACTTTGCATAAAAATGGATTCGAGGTTAAATAACCTACAAAGGTTGATATGCCATAAAACTCAACCAACCATCTAATTCAAGCAATTCAGTTTAGAATAAGTAAAGTTTTTGTTTTTAAAATGTCAAAATTGTTTTATTTCAAGCAATTCAGTTTAGTATAAGTACGCAGTTTAGTTTTTTTTTGACCCATAGATAGGACCTTATCTGGTGTTACCACTCTGGGGCAGAGTGAATCTGGGAGCGATGGCAATGAAGGGGTGCTCCGCATTCCCCAAAGCTCCAGCATTACTGGAACCTAACCATCTGATTGTTTAGTGTCATAAACTCGCTGGGGGGTCTTATCCCTCTTCAGAGGTGCAGTATATTTATTATATAGCCCCAGTCAACTGGGCTTCTAACTTTGTAGCCACACTCACACACACACACACACACACACACACACACACACACACACACACACACAAACATATATATACATATATATATGTGTGTGCATATCACTCAGTTTATTTGTCGCTGTCTCCTACCAGACAGGACTTGACATAAGGTCAAAAGCCCGAAGGCCGATTAAAGTGGGGATGAAGGGGAGGGAAAGGTCGGGAACGAGCCGAGACTCGAACCCTGCTGGTCTATGCTGCTCATCGGCTCACTTGGTGCAATGTGAGCCTGATGAGCCAAGCGGTTTCACGGACCCAAATATGGGTCCGGGCACATATGCCGGGTTATGACTTGAACGAGACAGCAAGGTCTAGTGCCATACATAGGTTTCGAGAATGTCTGCAAGGAACTCTGTGCATATCACTCTGCCTCCCGAACCCTAACTTTATCAGCGTATGTGCGTATTTCAAAATGTTACCTACCCGGTTATAAGAGACCTGGATATAAGAGAAACTCTGATATAAGAGAGATTGTCTCTGGTATAAAATCGGATGATCAAGATTTTGACGAAGATGATGATGCTGAAAGCGTAAGTTCTGAAGTTTCTGAAAGTGACAAACCAGCGCCAAATTCTCTGGCTGCATTGAATGCACTTGAAACTCTGACAGCCAACTTTGAAGCAAAAAGCAGTAATCCTGATGGCGCATTGAAAATGATTTACGGACTGTATGAAAGTGTTCATGATGTTAACAAAGAGATTTTTGTACAATAAAAAATGACTGAATTTTTCAAGAAAAAGTTATTTTTGATTGAATTATTTGGGAAAACTGATTGAAAATGTATTTTTGTCTGTGTTTTTGTGTTTTTTATGTTTATAACTGTTAAATAAAGTAGTGTTCTGTACGTAAAAAGCGTTATATGAAGTGTTCCCATACTTACCTAAACAAAATAGACCAAACCCGGATATAAGAGACTCTCAATAGATCAGTCTCTTATAACTCACTGATATCCGGGTTATACTGTATTTTGACCCCCCTCCCTCTCTCTGTGTAACGAATACGTTTTTCTGCAGTTAATAGTTTTTCAAGAAAAATATTTCGTTATTCATTTGATCAAAACAATTTTTTCTTCATATTCTCAAATTATAGTTGCCGTGTTAGCTGAGCTTAGAAGATGCTACTATATCCCCTGTAGGGGGTTAAGATCGCTTCGAAAAGGGGGTGTCGGGTATGACATATACTATTCTCCAGTTCTGGAGATTCGGTAAGTACGGATTACTACTTCATTTCCATTACTCCCAGATCCACTTTGGGTGGTTGGTTGGGTTTTATGACATATCAACCATTGTATGTTATTTAATGCCGAATCCTATTTATACATATATATTAAATATATAGGATTTAATTTAGTCGGGTTTTATGGCATATCAACCATTGAAGGATATTTAATGCCAAATCCTATTTATACATATATGTTAAATATATATGATTTGGTTTGATTTGGTTTTATGGCATATCAACCATTGTAGGTTATTTAATGCCAATTCCATTTTATACATATCTATTAGATATATATGATTTGGTTTGGTTGGGTTTTATGGCATATCAACCATTGTAGGTTATTTAATCCCAATTCCTTTTTATACATATACATTAAATACATATGATTTGGTTTGGTTGGGTTTTATGGCATATCAACCAATGTAGGTTAATTAATGCTAAATCTTTTTTACACATATATATTGAATATAGAAATACTTGGTTTACATATAAATGTAAAAATGAACGTACAATGAACGTGATTACCTAACCTCTTAGCATAAAATAACCCTAGATGGATTAACAAGGCATTAAAATCAATTAATAAAAACCATTAAGAAACAAATACACAAAAAATGTAAATTTGAATGTATAATGAATGTGGTTCCCTAACCTCAAGGCATAGAATAACTCTACATGGGTTGACATGCCATTAAAATGAATCAAAACTGAAACTAACCAAATTGCAGGGCTGAATATATTCTATTGGATTTCCTTGTTTAATATTAATGACATATCAACCGCCGTGGGTTAATTAATACCAAAGCCATCTTTACCGAACAGCCTGATATTATTAAAACCATAGCTTACGAGATTCATACCTTTCCCAACACTCCAGTACTTTAACGATTACGCCCCGTCGACTCCCTAAACATACGCTACAGTATTTTAACGATTGTGCTACGTCGACTCCCAAAACATACTCTAAATTTGAAAATTACAGAAGGTTCCATTATTAGTGTATGTTTTAAAGGTCATTTGATTTCACCGACACAACAATATAAAAAATAATTAAACCACATAATAAATCACAGTTTAAACAGCAACAAAATTGCTTGGTATTAAAATATCTCCGTCAGTAAAATAAGGTCAAGTGTCTAAAAGTAGAAGTTTTAGGCTATTCGAAATTGTCATCAGAAGGCTTTAATGTCTAGGAAAGTAAAAAGGGCGTTGTAGTTTGAGCGAGTTCGAACTTCTGTTGCACTTGTATATTCATTTTTGGGTTAATATCCTTGGTAAAGGCATGAGCCCCCTTATCCCTCCAAGGTATTATTTAAATAGTACCACAACTATTCACAGGGCTATGGCTGTGGCTGTGGTTGTAGAATACACCGACTGCGTCTCTCAAGAGGAGTAAGATCCCCCAATGAGTCTCCTGGATGCGACAGTAAACAATCTGATGGTGAAGATCCAGTAATGCTAGAGCTTTAGGGAATGCGGAGTACCCCTTCATTGCCATCACTCCCAGAATGGTAGCACGTTATACGGTCGTATCTATGGATCAAATAGAACTGTTTGACATTTGAACTGAGTGCAAACAAATGACTTATGCTAAATTGAATTGTTTGAAATAGAACTGTTTGATCATTTAACTGTAAACAAATGACTGATGTTTCATTGAACTGATAGTGATACATAGCAATACTTGGAATTGTGTCCTAACGAAATAGTAATGTTGAATAGAGTAATTAGTGTTAAATAGCAATACTTGTAACCACTTCATTGTGTGCAAACAATTGATTAATATTGAATAGAATTATAAGTGTAAGATAGCAATAATTGAAACCATTTCATCATCATCATCATCATCATCATCATCATCATCATCATGCCGTACCGCTAGCATGGATATCCCTGACCCTCTCTCCCCACTTCTCCCTATCATTCATCGCCTCTGGCAGGTCTTCAGGGCTACATCCCGTATCCTCCCATAGCTGCTGTATGTATGTTCTAGCTGGTCGTCCTGCTTTTGATCGGCCATATGCGGGGGTCCATAGGAGTACATCACTTATGAGCACTTTGAGGTGTCCGTGGTGTAATGATTATCGTCGTAGGAAATGGACACGGCGACACGAGTTCAAATCCTGGACGAGATTGATTGCATTTCACATAGCACTAATACCCTTTGAAAAGGTATGAATCCAATTATTCTCCCTCCAGCTATGTATAGTAGGACAGACTGTGTTCTTAAGCCTTGGTGAGGCAACTAGTCTAGGAGAAGGAAAACTCTGAATTCAAACCTGTTAAACTCCGCTTAAAAATTGACCTTGTGTCATATCCTGCCCCGAGCGGAGGGGTTGGTAAATATGATCACTTATGAGCTCGTCCCTGCTTCTCCAGCAGTGTCCTGCATGTTTGGTTCGTCTAACTTGGATAGTTTTCCTGATGGGAGGCAGGTGGTCGTATAGTTGGTGCCTTGTGAGGTGTTGCCGCCAGGACTTGTTCAATATTGCTCGCAACATTCTTGTGTAATTGCCGTCTAGCTTAATCTCCAGCCGTTTAGTTAGCGTCCAAGTAGTGCAACCATATAGCAGTATCGATACGACCGCAGCCTGAAAGAAACTGCGTTTCATTCAGGTCTGATTTCCATATGATCAAGAGCCTATCGATACCTTTCCATGCTTTCGTTAGCCGTGTGTCGATGTCTTTTTCGGTTGATGAGACGCTGCTTCCGTGGTAGGTGAATTTGTCTACCAGTTTCAGAGGGGTTCCGTCAAGTGTGGAGATGTCGCCTGTTTGTGTATAAACAATAGCAAAATAGTGTGCATACAAATTAGTTTTAACATATTTAATAATGAAATTACCAACAAACTAATTTCTTAAATATCATGTATATCTATTTAAATGTGTGAAAACAATTGACTGATATCAAATTGTTACGGTTACATTACAATACTTGAAACCATTTAACTGTGTGCAAAAAAATGAGCTCAGGCTCGTTTAAAAACATCAAGAAAATGTGTTTACAAATCATATATTTGATATATATGTATAATGAGGATTTGGCATTGAATAACCTACAATGGTTGATATGCCATAAAACCCAAACTAACCAAATCATATATTTAATATATATGTATAAAGAGGATTTGGCATTGAATAACCTATAATGGTTGATATGTCATAAAACCCAACCAAACCAAATCATATATATTTAACATATATGCATAAAGAGGTTTTGGTATGAAATATCCCGAAGTGGTTGATATGCCTTAAAACCCAACACAACCAATCATATATATTCAATATATATGCATAAAGAGGTTTTGGCATTAAATAACCCGAAATGGTTGATATTCTATAAAACCAAACCAGTCCAATCAACTACTGTTCTTTTACAAGGATAGCCTTAGCATTAAATAACCTATGAAGATTGATATGCCATTAAACAAAGAAACTTAGCGATAAACCAAAAATGCTGCTAGAGAGGCTTACTTACATGACTTTTCATCCAAAACCATGAAGATCGACAAGGGCAGTCAATAGGAACCAGCGCAGACAGCCCACCTGGGACAGGTTGACAGATGAGAGCAACAATTCCCAATAACCAATTCGTTGACTGCAACAACAACGACGACGACGACGATGACGACAAGATTTGTCCAAGTGAGAATGTTAACCTCATTATCGTTAGAATTGTGTTCTAAATTTAAAAAAAAAAAAAAAGCAACAGTCTCTGCGTTTTTATTATCAAGAAAAAAAGGCTTGCTACTGACATGATAAACATTTTTTTTCTCTCAGACAAATATCCTCATTTATCGTATTTCTTTCTTTCTTTCTTTCTAATTTCACGAAAATTTGAGGTGTTCGTGGTGTAACATTATTTACCAACTCCTCCGCTCGGGCAGGATATGACACAAGGTCAATTTTTTAAGCGGAGTTTAACAGGTTTAAATTCAGAGTTTTCCTTCTCCTAGACTAGTTGCCTTACCAAGGCTTAAGAACCTAGGTGTTCGTGGTGTAATGGTTATCGTCGTAGTAAGTGAACTCTGCCACCCGGGTTCAAAACCTGAACGAGGCCGTATGCATTTCACATAGAGCTAATACCTCTGGGGAAAGTTATGCATCCAACTATTCTCCCTATTGGTCTAGTGGGAAGAGTGTTCGCAAATGGTCCAGGATACCGGGGTTCAATCCCAGGTCGAGTCATACTAAAGACTAAAAAAATGGTACTTGATACCTCCTTCCTTAACACTCAGCAATATAAGGTACGTATTAAGGGTAAAGTGGAGCAATCCAGAGAAAGGAGTCGTGCCCTCCCTTACACCTCGGTGTAGTAGCTATTGAAAAGGGAGCCTTCTGGTTGCTTTCGACTAAAGGGAGACAACTTTACTTACTTTACTTATTCTCCCTCTAGTAATGGGTAAACAGTAGGTCAGACTAACCTCTTTAGCCTTGGTATGGCAATCGGTCAAGAAGAAAAAATTTGACTTCTAAGCCAGTTTTATACCTGTAGAGGGATGGGCTCTATCTGGCTACATCTGGCAAGGACACGCTACATATATAGTGCCCCCATAACCAAACCACGTGACAGGACCAAGGAGAGAAATATCATAAAGTTTGTTGTTACTAACCACAGAAAATATTATAATTGTGAAATTATAACCTATTATAATAAACCAATTTACCGACATTGGAAGAATGGTTAGAGTATTCGCCAATGGCCCGGGAGACCTGGGTTCAATCCCAGGTCGCGTCATACCAAACACTTTAAAAATGGTTCTTGATACCTCCTAGCTAAACACTCAGCAATATAAGGTACGTATAAAGAGTAAAGTGGAACAATCCAGGGAAAGGAGTAGCTCCCCCTCTTACACCTCGATATTGAAAAGGGAGCCTTCGGGTCGCCCTCGACTACGGTCATAAACTTTACTTATAATAAATCAATAGTATTAGATAGTTAATATTCAAATGATATATCCTGCTAAATGTATGTATATATATCAGTGGCGACTCTAGCCTATTTTTGCTACTCGTGAGCCCCCCCCGTCAACTTGAGTTCCCAACCCGTGGTCCGTGGACCCAAAGTAATTCATCATTGTTGCTATTGCGTGATTCTCCATTGTATAGCACAGATTGACTAACGTACCTTGCATGGTGGTTTTTTTGTAAACAATCAAGATACTATATAATTTGTAGTCTTGTTAATACAGTAGATAAGATAATTTTTTTCCTTTCAAAAGTGTAGAAGAAAAGAGATGTTTATTACTATGACGAGAAAAATATGTTTATTAGAATAAAGAAATTGATGACAAAGATTATTTGTTGAAAATGTATTCAAATAAAAAAATTTTAGTTACAGAATGTAATATATGCAACATTCATTAAAGAAATAGACATCTGTTAGTGAAAAAACGAATTAAAAAACGCCGTTTAACCAACATTTACCATAACGATGATGATGACGTCTCTCTTTCTCTCTCTCTCTCTCTCTCTCTTTGTCCCTCCCCCTCTTCCCAAGACAGCTGCCAGCAGTCACATTGTGCTAATTTCTTTGAGCATGGTATTTTGAGTTGCTCTTGCTATTGACTACAGCCAAAAGCGGATTTCTCTAACATTACTGTTATTATAAGGGTCTTGTGCTGGGCACGGATTACGCGTGTTCAACATTATAGCCGATTTTATGGGATGTTCAATGGATCTGACGGTGGCCGGACAAAGACCATCCGTTCAAAACAGCATCATTGTATTATTCCCAGATATATTTATGAACTTTTGGCTACTTAGTTATCGAAACTTGAATAGATACGTAATTTAATTGAGATCAGACTAAGTATGCTTGCTTGAAATTAATGGATGATTTTTAATCCATTTTGAATAACATTGACCGAGTTATTGGTCGTGCCGGGCACGAGTAGCACTAGTCCCATCTCCGCCCCTGATATATATATATATATATATATATATATATATATATATATATATATATATATATATATATATATATATATTGGAGGCGCTCGTCTAGTAATTTTCCTGCCGGAGGAAAAGTACTAGATGATAGAGTCACTTTCAAATTGCTGGTGGGTGGAGAATAGTTGGATTCATGCCCTTTTCAGGAGGTACTTGTCCTATGCGAAATGCAAACAGCTTCATTAAGGGTTTGAACTCAGGTAGCCTTATCCACTTCCAGCGATTATAACCGTTACACTTCGCGTGCCTCCATTTACACCTCGAGCGTCTCCATCTCCGTGGGAGGAGTACCCTTGGCGTAGTGGGTAACATGCTGGACTGTGACGTCGTGGAAAGAGAGTTCGAACTTCAGGCGTGGTAACCATTAGGCATGAACTCCTATATCCACACCTCCCACCCGGTATGAGTTTAATAGTACCGTTTTTGTTTTTTTGCAAGTATGGCTTTGGCATTAGACACCCCACGAAGTTTGAGTTGAAATTATCACTCTCGTCAGTACTTGTTAGAACTACTGATAATAGAAATTGTTGGGTCAGAGTTATCTACTCGGAATCCCTCACTGAATAAAGGTCAGTTTATGTAATATACGGCCAAAATAACGATATATGTGAAATATACATTGGGAATCCGAAAAACACTCGAAACACTGACGACTCTCTTGGTTCAGGTACGAAACTTTTATTACCTTCTTGACTTTTAGGTTTTCAACACGAGGCGAGAGAGACACACAATTTTTACTATGCTGACTGTTCCATCTGACCCGACAACGCGCGGCGCACCCCCTAGATCCAACTCCCCTCGTCTAGGTTCAAATCTCAACTAACTGCTTTTTTCAAAATACCCAAGAATCCCAGCCCATCGCTTCCAGGCATGACGTCATTTCTTATCCGGGGCTTTTATTATGACATCTGTAATTGTCAACTCCTCCCCGCGCGAGCGTGAACACCTGCACTCAATGTGTGCACCTAACTAACCTGATTGATATTATATAACCAACGAAAAATGATAATATAAAAAAAATCCTTCCGCAATTATATAACATTTATCTGTCCCTAGTTTTTCACTCTCTGTAAATAAAGAGAATATTTTAAAAAATCATCCTCATGCTTTTGCCTCGTTGATTGAGTCTGTTACAGATCTATTTTCTCTCGCGAATCAATGCCCCCGCCAAGCGATTCGGCCGCACACTGACCAATCAGGGGCAGAGCGCATTGATTCCTTCTTCCTCTCTAAAACTATTTTTTCTATCCCTTTTTGGAAGACATAACAAGTCAGAGAGCACCTTGTTAGCAGCCAAGACACACCTCTCTCGCGTCCTCTGCAACGGACATTCCTCATGGAACCCCTTCACTGAAGAACACGCTGCTACAAGCTTCACACACCGAAGAACCAGCCTTGCGGTCAGTCACACGAGTGATGTCCTGGATATGACACTAAACAGTCTGATGGTAATGTTCCAGTGATGCTGGAGCTTTGGGGAATACGGAGTACCCCTTCATTGCCATTGCTCCCTGGTCCACCCTGGCCCGGCGTGATTGCACCTGATAGGGCCCTATCTATGGGTTAAATAGAACTAACGGCATGCTTATGCTAAAATGAATTGTTTGACTAAACCAAATAGCTTGAAATAGAAATGTTTTTGACAATTAAACCGTACTTACATTTAAACTGCGTGCTTATGCTAAACTGAATTGTTTGAAATGGAACTGTTTTTGTCATTTATCTGTGTGTAAACAAAATCTGTACTTATACTGAACTGAATTAGCTGAATTAGAACTGTTTGACTAAACTGAATAGCTGTAAATAGATTTTTTTTTTTGACAATTAAACTGTATACTTATACAAAACTGAATTGTTTGAAATAGAACTGACTATTTGCATAAAATGGATTTGGAGTTAAATAATCTACACAGGTTGATATACCATAAAACCCAACCAACAATTTATTTCTTTGTCGAATTAGGTTCGTAAATTTCCAATAACAGCTTGATTTGCCATTAAACAAAGAAACTAAACTAAGCCGCCATCTAGGGGATCAAAGTAAAAAGCAAAAAACTATTCATAACAAACTGTTTATACAGCGCAAAATAGTTCAACGGGAAGTCTTTATTCAAGTGCAAAAAAAGACATAATTGTTTTTATCTTCTTCGGGTTAAACAAGTTGTAAAGAAACTTTTATTCTTCTGGGATATCATTTTTAAAAAAAGTGAGAAAGTCACTGTGGCTTATGTACTGAACTGTGACATCGAAGTAAACGAATTCGATCTCCAGTCGTGTTATATTCAATTTTGGACTATTTCCCTTGGGAAAGATATGAACCACCTAGTGTCTCAGTTATGGATTAAATATCTCCGCTTCTATTTTTCTACCATGATGGCTTTAGCATTAAATAACCTATAAAGGTTGATGTGTTATTAAACAAAGAAACCAAAATAAATAAAAATAAGACGTGACCGTTATTTTTCTTTTAATTGAATTTGATTAAACTGCTGAACTTCCTTTATGTGAAACTTTCAGAACCAACAGAGATGACGCACAAATATAGGTTAACATGATTTAATTATTTCTGATTGTCTTCCAAGATGTCTACTCCCCGACTGTCAATTTACAGGCTGGCCAAAAAAGGCGCGGTATCAACCAGATCATTTCGGTAATTTATCCGAAACTGTTTATTCTTCTTATCTTCACCCCCCTCTCTCTCTGTACCAATTTCACGTCTACAGGGAAAACATCCCACCTTAATATCAAAATACACTTAATTCTAGTGCTCCTACCGTCGTTATTTAATCGAATATACTGTTAGATATTATAGCAGTTATCGTTTTTTTTATTACTTTTAGTAGAGCACTTAATGTAACGGTTATTGTTGTAGGGAATGGACCCGGCGAAATGCGTTCAAATATTGGACGAGGTTGTTTGCATTCTACTTCGTGCTAATGTCATTGAGTCAATTGTTGGTTAGTTGGGTTTTATGGCATATCAATCATTGTAGGTTATTTAATGCCAAATCCTCTTTAAATATATATATCAGATATATGATTTGATTTGGTTGGGTTTTATAGCATATCAACCCTAGTGGGTTATTTAATGCCTAATCCATTTTATACATATATATCAAATTTATCAGATTTGGTTTGGTTGGGTTTTATAGCATATCAACCATTGTAGGTTATTTAATGCTAAATCCTGTTTATATATATATATATATATATATATATATATATATGATTTGGTTTGGTTGGATTTCATGGCATATCAACCCTAGTGGGTTATTTAGTGCCAAATTCTGTTTATACATATATATACTATATATATATATATATATATGTGTGTGTGTGTGTGTGTGTGTAACCAAATAGTTTGTATGTAACTTTATTTATAAACAAGCCTGAGCTCATTTGTTTGCACACAGTTAAATGGTTAAACAATTTTATTTCACCCCTTGATAAAACCCTAAACAGGTATTAACAGGCCGGTATTCTTTTTTTAATTGCTTTCTTGCGTGTCAGATCTGAATTCTTTGAGGCTAAAATTTGGTTATCGTCTTGAAATTTGGGACTGATGTTTTTGCTTTGGTGGTTGGAGAAAACAAAGTCTGGCTTTGTCTTCTTCGATTGCCGGACTGCTACTGACTAAGACGGAGTATATGGTACATTCAGATCTAGTTGCTTTTGGCGGTAAAACAGGGAAAAGTTCTTTTTTGGAAATTATGATACATGTGAGTCTTTTTCTACTTTTAAATTTGATGAAGTATTTCGGTTAAGAACCTTTACCACGACCAACTATGCAGATGATCTAGCGCTTCTTACAAATCCACTTGTTCAAGCCGAATCTCAGCGGCATAGTCTGGAGCATGCAGGATTCCATCTTCTCATTAAATAGCAAGCATTAAAAATTAGTTGACCAGTTCATATACCCAGGTAGCAATATCTCATTTACTGAATACTATATCAGCAAAGGCATTGGTGAGCACGGACTGCTATTGACAGTTTAACGATCTTATGGAAATAGGATCTCACTGATAAAATAAATCAGGGTTTTAATGGCATATCAACCATTGTAGATTATTATTATTATTATTATTATTACATACCAGACATTGGCATAATGGTTAGGGTGTTCGCCAATGGCCCGAGAGACCTGGGTTCAATCCTGGGTTGAGTCATACCAAAGACTCAAAAAATGGTACTTGATGCTACCTTGCTTAAAACTCTGCATTATAAGGCAAGGATCAAGGGTAAAGGAGAGCAATCCAGGGAAAGGAGTAGTGCCCTCCCCTACACCTTGATGTAGTAGCTATCGAAAAGGGAGCCTTCGGGTCACCATCGACTACGGTCGCCAACTTTACTTTACTTACTATATTTATGTACATTAAATCAATATCATTTGGTTTGGTTGGGTTTTATGGCATATTAACCATTGTAGGTTATTTAATGCCAAACCCTCTTTATACATATATATCAAATATATATGATTTGGTTTGGTTGGGTTTTATGGCATATTAACCATTGTAGGTTATTTAATGCCAAACCCTCTTTATACATATATATTAAATATATATGATTTGGTTTGGTTGGGTTTTATGGCATATTAACCATTGTAGGTTATTTAATGCCAAATCCTCTTTATACATATATATCAAATATATATGATTTGGTTTGGTTGGGTTTTATGGCATATCAACCATTGTAGGTTATTTAATACCAAATCCTCTTTATACATATATAAATATAAATCCTCTTTATGCATATATATATTGAATATATATGATTTGTGAAGCACATTTTGTTGATAACATTTTAAACGAGTCAGAGCACATTTTTTCTTACGCAGTGTTAAATGGTTTTATAATATAATGGCCGAGGGATTTCGTTTTATATATCTTGCCTTTGGGTTTAGTTAGGCTGAGAACCTTTCGGCTCAGCACATGGGTTAGTTAGGTGCAAACGTGAGCGCAGGTGTTAACACGCGTGCGGGGAGGATGTGTCGTTCACAGGTGTCAAAATAAAAATCCCAGATAAAAAATTGTGACTTGGGGATGTGAGGAAGCGCGCGCGGAGGATTTTGGGCTTTTGAAGAAAGTCAGTTGAGTTTTGCCTCGGAAGAAGACAGTTGACTTTCGCTTGCTCGCCGAAGCTAGGCCAGCGGCCTTGCGGCGGGTGCCACACGTGTTGGGGGGTGCAGATGGAAAAGCCAGCATAGAAAGATTGTGGCTCTCTCCTTATGTCGAAAAACCTTTAAACTCAAAGGTAATAAAAAGTTTCGTACCTGAACTAAGAAGTCGTAAGTGTTTTTCGTATTTCGGGATTCCTATGTTCTATGTATATGTTATATATACGAACATTATGAACGTTTTGCGTACCGGTATAAATATGTCCATTTCACGTATTCATATCTAGCTATGTTACAGTTTCAAGTATTTCTATCTCATACGAATAATTCTATTTACTATTCATCATTTGTTTGCATACTGTGACAATACACCGCTGGCCGACCCCACTATCTGAACCACGCAAACTACTCATGGCCGTCAGATCGTCTAGTGGTTTCTCTCATCTCCTGCCAGAGGTATTTCACATTTCTTTACGGACACACAAAACACAACATACACAACCGAGAAGGTGGTGGAAAAGAGAACAAACAAACACGGACTTGGGTTAGCTCCAAACGCAAGAAGGGAGAAGCTTGTGATACTTTCCAAGCATTTTGTGCATCTGTTGGCTGGCACGAGCGTGTATTCAATCGAAATTCCCATAAAGCCACAAGGAATGCTGACTCATCCTCTCACGTTGGCCAACCCGGTCTTGAGTCCCCCACCTTCTAGCAGTCGCCTGCTCTTTCCAGCTGACTGCCCTGTTCTGCCTCCTTCTCTTGACTGTCGGTTCCCCCGACTTCTATCGACTGCCCTGTTCTCTGCTCTGGTCTGTTCTGTCTGTTTCTGTTGACTTTCGGTCTCGTGGGAAATCTCGCACGCAATCTTCTGACTGGCACTTACCCACACCCTAATGCTTTTCTATTAGGATGGATTCGGCATTAAATAATCCACGAAGGTTGATATGCCAATAAACAAATAAAGCACAGCAAACCGAACCTATTTAACGAAACACTTGGAGAAAAAACTCGATGTGAACAACATAGGGATGCTGCGCGCTGTTTTGAGTAAATCCTAGAACCAGCACCCAGCAAAACGGTCGCTATACGGCCACTTGCCTCCCATCTCACAAACTATTCAAGTAAGACAAGCAAGGCATGCTAGGCACAGCTGGTGTTGTAAAAACATAAGTAACACTCTATGTATGGACTCCTACACATGGACGTACCCGTGTTGGCTAATTAGCAAAACCTTGTATTCATCTGCTCTGTGTGGAGACTGGATGCTGTGTAGAGGACTTACAAAGGGTGATAGTCGATAGGGACGGATGGTGAGAGAGAGAGAAAGAGAGAGAGAGAGAGAGTCAAATGAAACTGTGCGGTCGGGAACGAGTTAATGATAATGATGTCATCCTGACAGCAGCCTTGGTGAAATATCTCTCATTCGTTTATACCGTCAGAGGATATTTCTTCTTGGTGGTAATTCCTAAAAATCAGGCAGAGAGGTATTTAAAGTTCTGAAGGATTTCAAATGCCAGCGTTTTATAAATTCTCTACTGTTATACATTTTCTGCCAACGCGTAAGCGAAGTCATAGTTTTTGTTTTGTTAGTAAATGTTTGTGTATTGGGTCAGTTTTGCCCTTTTCTCGTTCACACTGAATGCAAATGACAAAGCGAACAATTTGCTGTTAAGATCATCAACGATGTCATCATGTTAATAGAAACGTCGACATTATGTTTCCGCTGTGGACCAACATTTCATATTTCAGTGAAGCTAGAAGGGCAATCATTTGATATGGAAACGGCACAACAAATGAGCAATAAACCTTTTTGTTTTGACTACAATGACGGCTTGATAGTCAGAAAGAGAGCAAACTGTTCTTGAGTAAATTTCATTGTCAACCTCTACTAACTCTCTCATACATCTCTATCTCTTCTATTCTTTATATTCACATACTTGTAAAATCTGCAACAGCTAAATGACAAATATTACTACAATTATATATATATATATATATTTAAAAATGGTACTTGATACCATTTAAATATGGTACTTGATATCTCCTTGCTTAACATTCAGCAATATAAGGTACGTATCAAAGGTAAAGTGGAGCAATCCAGGGAAAGGAGTAGCGCCCTCCCATACACCTCGGTGTAGTAGCTACTGAAAAGGGAGTCTTCTGGTCGCCCTCGACTACGGTCGCCAACTTTACTTTTTACTATATATATATAACTTGCACACTCAACATTCACAGTCACACACACTTATACACATACATACACAACACACTAACGCACACACACAGCATACACATTTATACACACACAGCACATGCAAGCAATGCACGCACTCACATACGCAACATACACACACAAAAACACACAACATACATACACGCACGCGCACAACACACTCTCACGTACATACATACAAGGTGGAACGATAAAATTGTCGCCCTGGAAAAGACGACGTGATTCCATTTCCGTTAAATGAAAACCGGTTTTCTTTTTTTGTTGCAGACCATTTACTAGTTTGCCAGTTGTGTACAAATCCCAAGAGCGATAAGAGCCTTCTATCATGTCTGAAAGTGACACAATGTTCAACGAGCGAGATCGGAGATGCGCCGCTATACAACTCATGATCTCTACCGATCCAAGTTATGACAACAGGACCATTGCCAGCACCCTCAAAATTCAAATCTGGATTGCCACGAAGAACAGGGACGTGCCCAGGGTGATGAAAACAAAGTTTCCGGCTACGGTTATGGTCTTTGGTGTTTTCAAGTGAGGGCCACATCATGCCACCTCACATCTTCGAAGTCGGCTTGAAAGTCAACACCAAAGTGTACCTGGATGTGCTGAAGAGTGTGGTGTTCCCCTGGTGCAATCAGGTGGCCGGTGGCAGACCCTGGCGTGGCAGCAAGACTCGGCACCGGCCCACAAGTCCAAAGAGACCCAGGCTTGGCTTCAGAAGGAGTGCTACGACTTTGTACTCTTCTCTTACTGGCCCCCTCCTCCCCCGACCTGAACCCGCTGGACTACTTCGTTTGGTCATACGTCGAGAACATCACCAACATGACCTCCCACAACACCAAAGCCAGCCTGATCACCACCATCCGCCGAGTATTCGCCGAGCTCCCGCCGGCGCTTGTGGAAAAGGCATGCTCCTTGTTCCGGATCCGTATCGAGACGGTGATTGAGGCTGAAGGCGGCTACATTGAATAGATGTCAGCTATACTACATAGTCAAGTAAGCTGAATTGATTTTTCAATAAAAGTTTTAAAATAAAACTGTAGTGTTGTTTGTAGTGTTCTTTAGGACGACAATTTTATCGTTCCACCCTGAACACAACACACTCACTCACACACACAACATTCACATTTACACACACACAGCACATGCAAGCAATGCCCGCACTCACATACGCAACATACACACACAAAAACACAACATACACATACACACGCACAACACACACTCACTCATGCACATACATACCCAACACACACACTCTTACACACAACACCCCCACACACTCACAAATGCACAATATACACAGCACACAAGAATATGCATGAAAAAACAAACAATCAAATTGTTATGAATAGCAAAGGGGAATCTCAGAGCCTAAATAATCGCTCATTGGCTGGGAAAGTTAACAACCAAATCAAATAGTTTGTAACGATCCCTTATCCACATTTGTCACCAAATATAAAAATATAAAAAGGCATACATGTCACCCAATCTAAAAATAGGAAAAGAGACACACGAGTCATCAAATCTTAAAATAGAAAAAGACGCACGTGTGTTCCCATATTGTTATAGTAAAATACCTCAAATCTCTTTTGATTCACCCACTTAACTCTTCACACACCTAACTACTAAAACACACAAAATACAGACTGACAGACATCGACACTACTAAAGAAAATAACATCTACCGGGTGTTAACCCAACAACGATCAGTGTCAAACTGAGAAAATCATGGCTTCTGCGCAATAGACTCTGCGCATAGTCTATTCAAAATCCCCAGAAAATTCTCAGTTATAAAAAAAAAAGGTCAATTTTTCAACCAATCATTTTTCCCCACAAATTGTATTTTCTGGAGCCGGTGTTTAAATTCGGGAACATATAAATAGGGCAAACGGAGGTCACACGGGCAGTTGAATCATTGACCGTCGCTAAGAGCGTCACCCGACAACACCGTCAGACCAGATCAAAGCAACCGCTTGCTGCGACCAGAAAACCACCAGTCATCTGGCTAGATATTCCATTCGCTTGTTTATTTTATTTATTCAATAAACGAAATAAACTAAATCTTCTTGTCAGTTTTATTTTTCTCGCAACCACACGCTTGTATATAACAATATCTAAAAATAGAAAAAGACACGCGCTAAATAAGTTTTATCCTCCAAAGAATTTCAAGAACGCTACACAAGTAACTATCTAAAAAGAATTTAAAAACATTTACGAGCACTGTATACTAAGTTGATACTTGCACAAGTCTTTTGTAAGTTGTTCCTCATTACAAAAAATAATATACATAAAAGGAAAACATCTGCTTCAACTCAAAATCCTGTTGTTTGTTTTGAATATTTTCGTGATATACGTCTGTCTTTTTCTATTTTTAGATTTTTCTTCATGAATATTCATGCTGCGTATGCTGTGTGTTAATGAGTGTGTATGTTGGGTATGTGATTGCATGTGTTGTGTGTGATTAAATGAGAATGCTGTGTGTGAGATTGTGTGTGTTCTATATGTGTGTTGTGTATGTGAGTGTGTGAGTTTTATCTGTATGCTGTCTGTGGGTGTGTTCTGTGTGTGAGTGGGTGTGTTCTGTGTGAGAGTGGGTGTGTTCTATGTGTGAGTGGGTGTGTTCTGTGAGTGAGTGTGTTATGTACGTGCGTGTGCGTGTGAATTTGTCTGTTGGGTATGTGTGTGTGTGTTTTAACAAAAGAACTGACACATAAACGTCGGTATATATATATATATATATATATATATATATATATATATATATAGATTTAGATTTGATAATCTCCACTGGTTTCGTTGGTTGCTTGGTTAATTGGGTTTTATGGCATATCAACCCTTGTAAATTTTTTAATGCAAAATCCAGTTTATATATATATATATATATATATATATATATTAATGAATATGTGTATGTGTGTGTGTGTGTGTGTGTGTGTGTGTGCACGCACGCGCGCCCGCGATTTGTAAACAAAGAGTTTGTTGGTAACATTTTAAACCAGCCAGAACTCATTTATTCGTGCACAGTTAAATGGTTAAACAGTTCTATTTAACTCATAAATGGGACCTTAACAAGTACTACCACCCCGAGACAGAGTGGACCTGGGAGTAATGGCAACTCTAAGGATGGAACTTTACCATCAAATGAAGTTGAATATAATACCTAAGACACTAAATGGTCTCAAGTATTTGTTATCCAACACTGATGATTCTATGCAACATAATGCATCCATTTGCACATAGTTAAATAGTTTTCAGTTTAGTAAATTATCAAACTGTTCTATTTGACCCAAGATGGGTTCCTAACAGGCAGTGCTACTCCGGATTAAAGTGGACATGGAAGTAATGACAATAAAGGAGCATTCTACATTCCCTTCAACTCAAGAACTGGAACCTAAACAATCAGATTGTTTAGTGTCATATACAGGACACTTGTTGGGGGAAGTCTTAGCCCTATGCAGTCGGCGTAGTTAACAGCAGTCTCCCCCCCCCCCAGTCGGTTTTGGAATTGGGTAAATCTATACTTTTGAAAATACTACCAAAATACTTTTCTGGAGATGGTTGAATTTTCTGCTGTCAACGAATGTTTCGTAGTATTTTTACGATATACAGGGTGTCTCAAAATAGATGCAACCCATTAATATGATAATGATTTATTACTGAGACAAGCGCAATGACGGCCATTTGGAACACGTCCTGTAAAAAATGTATCCTTTCAGCTAGAGACTTCAAATCAACGTTTCTTTTTTTAATTGTTATTTTACTAGCTTCCAGGACATGCAATTTAAAAAAAAATTTCTTGTCTCTGTTATAAATCATTATCATATTAATGAGTTGCATTTATTTGAGACAGTTTTGAATGATTTTGGCTCCAAATAAGTTGTGACGCCAAATATTTTTCCTCTCTTGTCCAAGGTATTGTGATTGAAGATTAATAGTTGTTATAGTATACTATTTTCAAATCTGAAACAAAAAAAACACAACATTATTATTAGTAGAATTATTAGCAGTTACATTGATTGCATGTATATTGAGACACCCTGTATATATACAAATATTGAATGGGCAGAAATGATAGGGCAGTCACATGGTTCCATCTATATTAGTAAGTAAGTTGGCGACCATAGTCGAGGGTGACCCGAAGGCTCTCTTTTCGATAGCTACTACACCTAGGTCTAGGGGTGGGCGCTACTGCTTTCCCTGGATTGCTCCACTTTACCCTTGATCCTTACCTTATAATGCTGAGTGCTAAGCAAGGAAGCACCAAGTATCATTTTTTGAGTCTTTGGTATGACACGACCTGGGATTGAACCCAGTTCTCCCAGACCATTGGCGAACACTCTAACCATTATGCCAATGTCTATATTAAGACACTCTATACATCTGACTTTTAGTGGCTGGTTTTGTCTCTTAAAACATTTAAAGTTTTATTTTGTCAGATGGTAACAGGTATATTTTTGATTTCTATAATTATCAAGGAAGTATGCGTATCAGAGAAGCTTCTTAAATGTAATAGCATCATTAAACGTTTAAACGAGGTGCCCGTGGTGTAATGGTTATCGTCGTAGGAAATGGACACGGCGACACGAGTTCAAATCCTGGGCGAGATTGATTGCATTTCCCATAGCACTAATACCCTTGGGAAAGGTATGAATCCAATTATTCTCCCTTCAGCTATGGGTAAATAGTAGGGCATACTAGGTTCTTCAGCCTTGGTGAGGCAACTAGTCTAGAAGGAAAACTCTTAATTCAAACCGGTTAAACTCCGCTTAAAAATTGACCTTATGTCGTGTCCTGCTCGAGCGGAGGGGTTGGGTAAATATGGAAAATTTCTTTCTATAGTATTGATCACAGGTTTATCTGATTTTGTTTGGTTGTCGAGGTTCTTAGCGAAATTTCTTTATCCTTTAACGGTAGGGGGTTATGTTACCTCCTCGTTATATTAGAGGGAAAATAAAGGGGAAGAACGAAGATGCCGTAAGGTTTTCAATTTTAGAAGTTTAATAAAGGCTTGAGATGAGAGTTAGTCTTTCTGCTGGTCGTCGTAGTACGAAAGAAAACAGGTATAAAAGGGTTAAGCAGGCATTTTGGCGTGTTGCTAGTAGTTGTTAGTCCTGTAGATTTTGGAGTGAGGAATAAAGGTCTCCAAAATAGATAAGCAGAATTGAAGTGGCTGGTTGTCTGAGCGATATATGCTTCGCTGTAGACGTAGCAAAAGTTGTGTTTGCTGTTTAAGGGCAGGAATGATGTAGTCACCCATAAATGTGTTGTCCCGGTTGCTGTAGGAGAGAGGCATGAAGGTCTCTAGAAAAGGTTGTCCAGGAATGAAGTAGCTGGATGTCTGAGCAGAATTACGCGTCGCTAAAGACATAGCAAAATAACAGGAGCAAATAAAATATATACAACGAAAACGATACAAATCTGCATATAACGTTCTTAATTTAAAAGTATTAAGTACGTTAACTGTCTAAATTTCTGAGACGAAGCTTGTTGATCTTATCATTAAGTGCTTTCGGACTATTGTCTTCATCTTTATTGTTATTTCCACGACGTTTCAGCCGATATATCCTCCGACATTCTTCAGGTGTTTGTTGTCTAAAAATCTGAGACGAAGCTTGTTGATTTTTATTATTAAGTGTTTTCGGACTATTGTCTTCATCTTTATTGTTATTTCCACAACGTTTCGGCCGATATATCCTCCGTCTTTCTTCAGGTGTTTGTTGTCTAAATTTCTGAGACGAAGCTTGTTGATTTTTATCATTAAGTGTTTTCGGACTATTGTCTTCATCTTTATTGTTATTTCCACAACGTTTCGGCCGATATGTCCTCCGGCCTTCTTCAGGTGTTTGTCGAACTCGGGAACCTTTCTTCTTTCTTTCTGCTACAATCCATTTGCTAACCATACTGAATCCAACTTCGCTTTCACCTTTCACTCAACGAATGTTTTTGGTTACTTTAGCGACTTTATGGTCTTGTAGCATAAGTTCCCGAATTAGAAACGTTGTATGTTCATCCGTGCAGCTTTCAAATTACACACAGAGTAGTAAAGCAAGGTACAGAGTGTTAGCACACCAACTATCGCAATAGTTCAAACCATAGTAAGTACAAACGATGATTTGAACTGCTTCGATCACGTGATATACGTGCTGAAAACTAACACTCACCTAAACTTTTTACTGACCCAAGTATCATTCATGATGTAATTGTTAATGTTTAGTAGAAACTTTATTATGTGAAATAAAAAGGATTTATTATATTAATTATAGCCTCTACTTTGGTATTGGTTATGTGGAGATACTTTGGATGTAAGTCATGGCAAGGTTAGGTCAAGAAACATGGGGGGCTTCGACGTTTGAAAAACATATCTCGTGTAATGAACGACTCTTAATTATTTTAGTTGAAAAATTAGTCTAAAAATCTGTTCAATACACGAGTATATACGGTAGTTGTATAAAAAATAGAAAGAACTAGAGAGAGAGAGTGTGAGACTGAGAGAGAGAGAAAGAGAGAGAGAGTGTGTGTGTGTGTGTGAGTGTGAGAAAGAGAGAGAGAGAGAGAAAGTATGTAAGAGAGAGAGAGAGTCTGTGTGTGTGTGTGTGTGAGTGTGAGAAAGAGAGAGAGAGAGAAAGTATGTAAGAGAGAGAGAGAGAGTCTCTGTGTGTGTGAGTGTGAGAAAGAGAGAGAGAGAGAGAAAGTATGTGTGAGAGAGAGAGAGAGATAGAGAGAGATAGAGAGAGAGTCTGTGTGTGTGTGAGTGTGAGAAAGAGAGAGAGAGAGAAAGAGAAAAAGTATGTAAGAGAGAGAGTGAGAGAGAGAATCTCTCTGTGTGTGTTTGTGTGTGAGTGTGAGAAAGAGAGAGAGAGTGAAAGAGAGTCTCTCTGTGTGTGTTTGTGTGTGAGTGTGAGAAAGAGAGAGAGAGAGTGGGAGAGAGAGAGAGAAAGTATGTCAGGGAGAGAGAGAGAGAGTCTGTGTGTGTGTGAGTGTGAGAAAGAGAGAGAGAGAGAGAGAAAGTATGTAAGAGAGAGAGAGAGTCTGTGTGTGTGTGTGTAAGTGTGAGAAAGAAAGAGAGAGAGAAAGAGCGAGAGAGAGATTGTGTATGTAAGTGTGTATTTGTCTGTATGTGTGTGTATATGTGTGTGTGTGTGAGAGAGAGAGAGAGAGAGAGAGAGAGAGTGCGAGTGTTCGTGTCTGTGAACGAGAGAGAGGGAGAAAGAGAGAGAGGGGTGTGTGTGAGAGAGAGAGACAGACAGACAGACAGACAGATACAGAGATTGAGAGAGATTCTTACAATGGCTATTTTTTTTTCTCTCCTATCGTATAATCCATTCAGTACATTTTACATTATGTAAATCTATGCCAATTTTCCAAAGCAGCCCACTCGATCTAAATGGGTCAGTGTTCTATTTCGATGGAATGTTTCTGCGTTACAAAACTTTTGAGTTAATTAGAATCTATGAATACAGATGGATTATGAAATAGACCAGTTGAAAGGAATTATAACCATGTCTCTTGTATGCACCTCTTTTGGGTGTGCACACCAACGCAAAACCGTTCAGATGCACTTATTTGTCAATTTTGTGACTTGCTCCAGTAATTTCAGTGTTTACATTGATAAGTATTTTATTCCTGTCACCAACAATTCAATAATAATCAAGACAGTTTTTCTCAAAATAACTTTTCTGTCTTTTTTTTTTTTTTTGTGTATTCAGTGCAAAATATTCTATGCTCAATAAATATTGTCTTCTTTGTGGTATTATCAACATCAATATCTTTCAACAATGAAGAAACCAAAGAGCAGTCTACATCAGTATTTGAGGTTCACCATATTTTTGCATGTGGTCTACCAGAACATTTGAGTCATGAGTATTCCTGTGAGTCATTTTTTAAAAAATATTCAACATTTTTTTCCATTGGATTGCAATAAGACATTTGTATTCTTATTGTTGACTTCTAGGTTTAAATTTAGATTGTCTTTCTTCTAGTCTGGTCACCAACTAAACATAGAGAGAGACCAGTTTACGTTACTATTTTATGCCAAGTTTTGTGAAGACGAAATGGATTTATGGATTTATAAAGGGTATCAGTGCGATGTGAATACAAATTTTCACAATCAGAATTTAACTTGGTAAGCTGATTCCGTTTTCCGTGCCATTGACCATTTGGCTAAAACGCAGCTTTTAATGAATTATAGAGATCTCCTTTTTTTCTAACTTAAAGTGGAATTTTATCATTTGTTCTTTTTGGGCTTGATTGGTCTAAATACCTGTTCATAGTAACAATCATTGGCGCCTGTTTGAATCTATTAATAAACTTCAGTGGGTTGACTTTCTGACATGCACTGACGAATATTTCTTACCATGAATAAGCTTTAAAATTACCGAGACAAATTTATGGGTGGATATATGAACAAACAACGACTCCTAGCTACATATATACGAAATGTCATGCATGGGTAAATGTTTTATGCTTCTTTGACCCACAAAAGAAAAAAATCGATAGGATCGACACATTTTTTTATCTTGAATATTTACTTAAAATTCGCCACGGATTGTTGTAGAATTCAAAACCGCTGCATTAGTATTTGAATTCCAATTTGATTTCATTTTAATTAATTGATTAATTAATATATTTATTTCGTATTTTAAAATTTTTTTCTTACAGCTTGCATTGGTGATTGGCAGTTCAAGAACTCAACAGAGATGAAAATACTTTTAAGAAGTCCTTATATATATATATATATATATATATAAATTTCGTTGAATATAATAGACATTTTCTGTCTACATAATTTCTTGTTGATCCTTTCATATTGCCGTATATATATATATATATATATATATATATATATATATATATATATATATATATATTACATTTTTGTAACTTTTTCTCTTGAGTTTGGGTTGTGGGTTGGTGGTTAGCAGTTCTAGAAGTCAACGGAGCTCAAGATACTTTTAAGGAGTCCTTATATTTATTCTGCGCCATTCCTTTGTTCCGTTCACCGTGCTATAAAACATTTGGTAAATGAGTCATGCATCATTCACTCTGTCTACAGGGATTAAAATATGATGAATGTATCCCCTTGCAGTGCAGTAAGACCCCCCTTCGAAAAAGTTTGCCCTGAGTATGGTTTTAAACTGCATCTCATGGTCGGGCTCCAGTTCTGAGGATCTGAGAACTTTAGAGTGCCTCTTTATTGCCATTATTCCCAGGTCCACTCTAACTCGGAGCGGTATTACCTGTTAAAGTCCCATCTATGAGTAAAAAAAATCTGTTTAAAATTATCCGTATTCGATATGAAAGCAATTCCTTAACCTCTAGGCCCAAAATAACTCTAGACATTTGATATGCCATTCAAATCAATCAAATATGCTACTAATTCATATTTCTAGAAAAATGATTTAAAAATAAATTTTTCTTTTGATTTAGATTACATTTATCAATCTGTTGAGGAGGTTTAGTATACTTTGATAGTAACCCCTGCAAAGGGGAAAGACCCTTCCTCCTAAATGGTGTCCTAGATATGACATTAAAACGTATCTGATGGTGAGGTTCGAGTTCTGGAGATCTAGAGATTGAGGAGCACTCTTCAGTGGCCATTACTCCCAGGTTCACTCTGCCCCTCACTGGTTGTACTTTCTAGGGTCCCATCTATGGGACAAATAGATCTGTTTCAAAATTATTTATATTCGATTGGACCGTGTGCAAAAATAAAAAAAAAAAACACACGATAAAACAACTGCACAAAAATGTAAAATATGAATGCTATTTCCTCACCCCTAAGCATAAAATAACCCTAGACGAGTTGACGTGACGTTAAAACCAGTCACTCAATTATGTATCGGGTATGTGCTCAGCATGTGTATTTTATGCTGCATATTCTTCATACGAGGTGCATACGATAAGTTTCCAGACTTTTTTCGTATGGGCACTTTTATTGATAGAAACTCTAGTCCCCTTCGAAGTAATCTCCTCCGGTTGCAATGCGTTTGTTGTACTGTTCCAACAACTTCTAGAAGGCCCCATGGAAGTCTTCTTGTGTGAGCGTGTCAATTACCTTCGTCGCAGCTACTTTCATCTCCTCAACTGTCTCATAACAACGACAGCCTCTAAGCTTAGGGAATAACAAAAAGTCACCGGGAGCAAGGTCTAGACTATGGGGAGGGTGTGGAACTGTCTTGATGCTCATCTTGGTCAAATAGTCTGCGACAAGATGGAGTTGTGGACTGGTGTATTGTCCTGGTGGAAATGCCACTGACCCGATTTGAAGATTGCTGGCCTCTTCCGACGGAATCTCTTGCTGAACTCCCTTAAAACCTCAACATAGTAACCCTAACCCTAACCGTTTGGCCAATCAACTGTGGTGTATTGACTTCCTTACTCCTCCCACACCTCTGATCATCCCTCACAGACTGCCTGCCTTCCTTGAATCTCTTATACCACTTAAAAACTGATGCTTGATTCATGCAAGATGGCCAAAAAGCAGTTTGAAGCATTCCATACGTTTTTGTGGCATTTTTTTCCAAGTTTAAAACAGAATTTTATTGCATATCGTTCTTCTAAAGTGTCCTCACGTCCAGATTGCATTTTTGAAATTAATCTTCTGTGACAATCAGGGTTTAGTAGGGTGTATTCCAGTTGCTGCTGTAGTTGTTCATTTAAACCTGAAATCATAAGAATTGGTTTGTCATCTCATAAGATGTATAGCAATAACGTACTGAATTTTCAAGAGTCTACGACAATTCTAAATGCCCATACGAAAAAAGTCTGGAAACTTATCGTATTCACCTCGTATTTGTTCCTTTTTCAATATATATTGAGAATACGTACAGAAAAGATGAGAAGCAACACCAATGGGAATATTTTAAGTGTAAGTTAGAGGAAGATTACCCAAGATTCGGTACCATATACAAGGGTGGTCTGCACAATAGCTTTTCAAACTTTGATTTCTATGTCTTTGCTGAAGTTTTTATGTCTGCAGGCATGTTAGTACTATCAGCAAAAAGTTTGGTTTAACTTGACAAATTTGTTGTTTATCTCGCTCTTTATTTTGATGTCAGATGATATAGCGCACCGCGCTTTGTTTTTCACTGTTTTTCCTCAGATTTTCCCTGCTTAATGCGAATAAACATATCACTGATAATATTCTTCTAAAACCAATTATACTACTTATTTTCTTTCCTTTCCTTTCATTTCTTTGAGACTTTGTGAGAATTTTTCGTTTAATTCAAATTCAGGGTATATACGATGTATGGTTTGGTTTGGTTAAATTTCTTTATTTAATGGCATTAAATTTTAATGCCTAAAATATCTTTTAAGAAAAACAGTGGTTGTACTGTGAGAATACGATGAATGTTCAAAAAGTATTTAGTTTGAAACAGAAATTAGCAAAGCAGAAATAGAAAATGAATGCTATTTTGATTTTCAACAAAATAATTCCCATTACACTCATTCTAGCAAGTTTTGTTTTGGTCGAAGCATTTTCTGAAATTTCTATTTCAATATGGCGTGAAACTGCTTCGTCGTGTATCTGTTAATGTTCCCCATCCTTCTGTGGTAATTTACTAAGCCTTTTTGCTTAGATGTGGCACAAGGCCATATGAAAGGGGCACTCAATGAGACTCGAACTCACTCGTGTAGGTTTGCTTGTCGAGCTTGCTAACCATTACACCACCAAAGGCGCCTTGTTCCCCATCCTTCTGTGGCCCAGTCGGCTGGAGCTGCCAAATACACCGACTGCATTTCTGCAGAGGAGTAAAACTCCTCTAACGAGTGCCCTAGATATAACACAATACAACCTGATGGTGAGACTCCTGTAATGCGGGAGCTTTGGGGAATGCAGAGTATCCCTTCACTGCCATTATTCCCAAGTCCACTTTGGCGCGGTGTGGAAGCACCTGATAGGGTCTTATCAATGGGTCAAATAGAACTGTTTGATATTTAAACTCTATACTTTTGCTAAACTGAATAGTTAGAAAGAGAACTGTTTGATCATTTAACTGTGTGTAAACAAATGACTAATGTTTAATTGAATTGTTTGTGATACATAACAATACTTGAAAACATTTAACTATGTGCAAACAAATGATTAATAGTAAATCGAATTGTTAGTATTAGACAGAAATATAGCCCAGTCGGGTCGACTGCATCTCGGTAGAGGGGTAAGACTTCCCAACGAGTGTCCTGGATATGACACTAAACAATCTGATGGTGAGGCCCCGGTAATGCTGGAGCTTTGGGGAATGCGGAGTACTCTTTTATTACTATCGTTTACAGGTCCACTCTGGCACAGAGTGGTAGAACCACTTAGGGTCGTATCTATGGGTCAAATAGATCTAAACAGTGTACTTATGCTAAACTGAATTGTTTGAAATATATAACCTACGATGCTTGATATGCCGTAAAACCAAACCTAACCAAATCATACATATTTTATATATATGTATATAGAGGATTTGGCATTAAATAACCTACAAGGGTTGATATGCCATGAAAATAAACCCAACCAAACCAAACCAAATCATCTATATTTGATATATATGTATATAGAGGATTTGGCATTAAATAACCTACAAGGGTTGATATGCCATGAAAATAAACCCAACCAAACCAAACCAAATCATCTATATTTGATATATATGTATATAGAGGATTTGGCATTAAATAACCTACAAGGGTTGATATGCCATGAAAATAAACCCAACCAAACCAAACCAAATCATCTATATTTGATATATATGTATATAGAGGATTTGGCATTAAATAACCTTGAAACCAAACGAAACCAACGCAGATAGAAATAAGTGAAACCATTTAACAGTGGGCAAAGGAATGAGCCCAGGCCCGTTTAAAAATGTGTTTGGAAACTATATGTTTAATATATATGTATAAAGAGGATTTTGCATTAAATAACCTACAATGGTTGATATGCCATAAAACCCAACCAAACCAAATCCTATATATTCAATATATATGTATAAAGAGGATTTTGCATTAAATAACCTACAATGGTTGATATGCCATAAAACCCAACTAAACCAAATCATATATATTTAATATATATGTATAAAGAGGATTTGGCATTAAATAACCTACAATGGTTGATATGCCATAAAACCCAACCAAACCAAATCATATTTATCTAATATATATGTATAAAAAGGATTTTGCATTAAATAACCTACAATAGTTGATATGCCATAAGACCCAACCCAACCAAATCATATATATTTAATATATATGTATAAAGAGGATTTTGCATTAAATAACCAACAAGGGTTGATATGCCATAAAACCAAATCAAGCCAAATCCTATATATTTGATATATATGTATGAAAAGGATTTGGCATTAAATGACCTACAATAGTTGATATGCCATAAAACCCAACCAAACCAAATCATATGTATTTAATATATATGTATAAAAAGGATTTGGCATTAAATAACCAACAAGGGTTGATATGCCATAAAACCAAATCAAACCAAATCCTATATATTTAATATATATAAAGAGGATTTGATATTAAATAACCTGCAGTGGTTGATATGCCATAAAACCAAACCAAACTATCCGTTTATATGTTTGGGGTGGGTGGGTGTTGTTGTAATTGATGAACGTCGGAGATAGATAAAACTCCTGGATTTCATTAAGTTTGATTATCATGCCAAAAAGAAAAAAGAAAAAAAAAGAAAAAAGAAAAGAAAAAACAACTTTTGGTGGACAATAAACAATATTCATCTTTATCAATGCAGAAAATGTTGGGTGAAACCAGATTTCAGAAAAATTCGAGAGATTGTGCATTTTATCCCGGCCAAAGTTGAAAAACAGAAAAGACTCCCCAAACAAGTTTTTTTTTTTCAATTTTTATTGAAAAGATATAACCCAGTTTGAAAAAAAGATTGGTTTTGGTTTCTTTTGTTTAATGGCATATCAACCTTCGTGGATTATTTAATGTCAAACTAATCCTTTTTGAAGAAAAGGAATGGCGCTATTTAACCAATCGTTGGATTTGGTTTGGTTTCTTTGTTTAATGTCATATCAACATTTGTGGGTTATTTAATGCCAAATCCATCCTTGTCAACGAACACTAGTGGTTCTACCCTTCCCTAGCAAGCGTGGTTTATATCTTTCCCAAGAGTATTATTCTGAAATTGAACGTTATAGCTCGACCGGAGTTCGAACTCGCTTACTACGATGTCGTAGTCCAGCCCGTTTGCAACTACGCCATGGGGAACTCCCCTTAAATAAGAAAAAGAACATGACGTTGCAAAAGTTTTGATTTCTTTCTATTTAATCAAATCTGATTTGACAACGGGTACGCTCTATTTTTTACATTACTCGTCTCTCTGTGGATGACTTTCAAATTTGGCTAGTTATTGAACCATAAACTAAGATGGCGGAGTAGTATATATTTTTCACCATATTGATGTTTAACACGGTCATACATATCATTTTTCACCATGGGGCAATGCAATTTTCTTACTTTATTTCTCCTTATTGAATAAATAGCCATATAGACATTAGCAATGTTTTGGTTTAGTTTCTTTGTTTAAAGGCATATCAACCTTTAGTAGGTTATTTAATGTCAAAGCCATTCTCCGAGAAGAACAGTATTGGTACTATTTAACCCATAGCTGGGAGGATAAGGAGGTTAATACCTTTCCCAAGGGTTATTTGTCCGAAAATGAACGTAATGGCGCGACTAGAGTACGAACTCGCTTACAACGATTCCGCAGTCGATCGCTTTAACCATTACACCACGAGGACACCCAAGCAATGTTTTAAAAAATGTATATGTAATATTCCATTAAACGTAACAGTTTGGTTTTGTTGGGTTTTATGGCATTTAATGCCAAATGCTCTTTATACAAATTCTCTTTATATTACATACGATTTATAAATGCATAGTTGATAACATTTTAAATAAGCCAGGGCTCATTTGTTTGCACATAGTTAAAGGGTTATACATATGATTTGTAAGTCAATAGTTTATTGGTGATCTTATTTTTAAACGAGTCAGAGCTCATTTATTTGCACACAGTTAAATGGAATGGTTCTAAATATTCTAACACGAATAGTTCCATTTAGTATCAACCATTTGTTTGCACTCACTCAAATGGTTTCAAATATTGCTATCTGATATAGTTTTATTTGCACACAGTTTCAGGTATGGCTATGTAACAATTCAATTTAGTCACAAAGTTAAAAATTTTCAAACATTGCTAATCAACAGTAATTATCCTCTTCAACATTACTCATTTTTTAGCACACTGTTAGATTGTTCCAAGTATGTATCACTAACAATTCAATAAACGATCAGTCATTTGTTTACACACAGTGAAGTGGTTACAAGTATTGCTATTTAACACTAATTCTATTCATTTGCACACAGATGGTTTTTAAGTATTGTTATGAATCATTAACAATTCAATTAGACATCAGTCATTTATTTACAGGCAGTCAAATGATCAAACAGTTCTATTTCTAACAATTCAATTTACCATAAATCATTTGTTTGCGCACAGTTAAGTGGTCAATTGCTATTTCTAACAATTCAATTTAACTTAAGTCATTTTTTTCTGTTGGTTGGTTGGTTGTTTGGGTTTAATGGCATATCAACCTTTGCAGGTTATTTAATGCTAAATCCATTTTTATACAAATAATCAGTTCTATTTCAAACAATTCAGTTTAGCATAAGTACAGTTTAATTGTCAAAAACATTTCTATTGCAAGCTATTCAGTTTAGTCAAATAGTTCTAATTCAAACAATTCAGTTAGTTCTATTTAACCCATAGATAGAGCCCTATCAGGTGCTACCATTCTGGTCCAGAGTGAACCTGGAAGCAATGGTGATGAAGGGGTGCTCCTCCTCATTCCCCAAATCTCCAGCATCACTGGAACCTCAATGCAGAGGTGCAGTCAGTGTATTCTACAGACCCAGCCGACTGGGCAACATTTGTTTGCATACAGTTTAAATGTCAAACAGTTCTATTTGACCTATAGATAGGACCCTATCAGGTGCTATCAGTCTAAACCAGAGTGGACCTGGGAGTAATGACAATGAAGGGGTACTCCATATTTTCTAAAGCTCCAGAGTTGGAGCCTTGCCATCAGATTATTTAATGTCATATCCAGAGCTTACCCCTTTATAGAGATGCTGTGTGTGTATTATACAGTCCAAGCCAACTGGGCTGAAACGCAGCTGATTGGCCCGGATGACTTAGTACTGAGGATATTCATTTCTTCTCCCCAGACGGTCCAAATTCAGTTGGTTGGGTTTCATTTGGTCTGTTAACTTGTTCCAACTATTAACAATGACTTGATTGTAGTTAAATTCTCTCAACAAATTCCTGTCATCATTCATCCTTACCTGCACCAACGAAACTTTAGAAGGCTTTTCCACGTCTGTTGCAGATTGTCTAATGACCAGCAAAGTAAACGCATAAGAAGCAGGTCATATTGTATTGGCTACAAGAGAAGGTCTAGCTGTTGAGGTAAATTTCTGGTATGCAATGTAAATCTTACGTTGTGATTTGATTCGAAAAAGGAATTTTTGCTTTCCTTGGCTGTCGACAGCATCTATCATACACTGACTATGAATGAGAGTCATTGACAATTGATGAAGGTCACTGACAGTAGATGAGGGTCATTTTCAAGGAGACTTTGAATCTTCTCAACTAGGGGGTTTTCCCCGTCTCACAGTGTTCTTTGAATAAGAGTTTTTTTTAGAAAACCTAACATTTTTATATTCTCCGCAGATGAGGGATTTTTTGTTTTTTGTTTTTTTATGTCGTTTTTTTTCTTCTTTTTGCGGCATAGTCTCAATTCTGATTTCAGAACATTGATATTTAAGATAAAATCATTCCAATGCACATTGGGAATGATGTGCAGGTCAAGTTTATAGAAGCAGGACCTGTAAAACAAGTTATCGTTAATCGTCTCAAGAATTTGATTATAAAATAGAAAACATTCGACTAGTGAAGAACCTTGGATCAATGCCTCACCCTTAAATGTTGACCTCTAGAGAAGGTCATTCATAAAACTCAAAATTGTTCAGAAGCTTTACTTATCAAAGTAAAATTTCACTATCTAAATAAAAACACATAATAAGACTCCTTGATTTTCCTGCCTGCCTGTCTGTCTGTCTTTTTGTCTTTTATAACAACAGGAAGTGAATGATATTATTCCTAGATCATGGACATGGACGCGTCTCTTAATATACCAGGACATCAAGGTGCCATGCTGTGGAATTTGCCTTCAAAGCATCTCTCAGTGCAATGGGGCTTACACTCCAAGTAACCCGTGGCAGGTTGTACTTTTTAATCATGGTCATTGGTAAGCAATCTAATACATTTTACACATCAGTGTTTTTATCGTTGTTTAAAAGATCTCACTCCTCTTGCGAACAAGAAAGAGAAGCGACTTTTCGTGGATTCCTGAGTGAGATGAGAGCGTGGCATCTGTTCATTGTCTTCAGTCGTATTCTTGTCTTCGGAAAGGACGCAAACAAAATAATAACGAAGCGAACCTGGTCACGAGGATTCTAACCCTGCTGCAGCACTTTTTCCTTGCCCATATATACGCTCCCACCCTTATTATACACCTAAAAACACAATAAACGCCTTCTCTTGGATCTGGGGTGGGGCATTTTGTGCACCTTTATAGTCACGTGAGACTACTAGAATCCTTTCTCGTCTCTTATTGTTTCGGTTATTTGAAAGCTAAAGAACTTCTGTTTCCCGTTCTTTCGATGGATAAGATGTGCCCCTTTTTTTAAAAATCTCTGTTCCTTGAACAGAAGATGGACTTTGTCTCCAACTCCGGCGGTAGACTTTGTCTTGTCGCATCATTGAAACTTACAGCCATATGGCTTTGTGCGTCAAAGAACTGCATAAAGACTTTTTTTTACCGTTTTTGTACCTCTTTTATATATACAACTTGTTTACAGAACGTGAACACATTTTATCTGTTGGGATACGTTTATGTATTTTGAAGTATTTTTTTGCATGTCTATTAAGTAGGTATTAAATGTTCTTATATATGTAAAAGAGCTTATCTTGTCTTTCCTTCCGTCTAATTCAATGTTTGTATACTATTGGATATACTAATGCCAATATTAGATCTTTGTGAATGGAAACACGACTAAATATTCTACCTAGAGCCAACGACATCATACACCCTAGATGGACAGAGTCTAGTTCTTTGAATAAGATCATTTTTTAGAAAACCTAACATTTTTATATCCACCGCAGATAAATTTTTTGTTGTTTTTTATGTTGTTTTTTTCTTTTTTCTTCTTTGAATCTTCCCAACTAGGGAGTTTTCCCCGTCTCTTAGTGTTCTTTGAATAAGAGTTTTTTTAGAAAACCTAACATTTTTATATTCACCGCAGATGAGGGATTTTTTTTTTTTGTTTTTTTATGTCGTTTTTTTCTCCTTTTTGCGGCATAGTCTCAATTCTGATTTCAGAACATAGATATTTGAGATAAAAGTAATTCCAATGCACACTGGGATTGATGCGTTGGTCATGCTAATAGAAACAGGATTTCCTTCCGTCTAATTCAGTGTGTGTATACCATTGGATATACTAATACCAATATTAGATCTTTGTGAATGGAAACACGACTAAATATCCTCCGTAGCGCCAACGACACCATACACCTTAAGTGGACAGCTTTTACAAGAATAAAGAACTCAAATTGCTTTACTATTGACTCATAGCTGAGAAGATGCGACGATTCTGGAATACAAAAGTTTGTAATCGGCTCGCCGTTCCCATTTTCTGAATCGTTAACCATTACTCACAGAAGGCAACGAGCAAAAATATCATATCACACTTTCAAAAAAATTCAACAATCGAAAGCTCAGTCGGCTGCGGCTGAAGAATACACCAACTGCATCTTTGCAGAGGAGTAAGACCCCCTCCATCTCTAACGTGTGTTCTGGATATGACATTAAACGATCTGATGGTGAGGCTCCAGTCTTGAAGCTTTGGGAATGCGGAGTACCCCTTTATTACTATCACTCCCAGGTTCACAATGCCCCAGAGTGGTAGCACCTTATAGGGCGCTATTTATGGTTCAAATAGAACTGTTTGACATTTGAACTGATTGCAAACAAATGACTAATGCTAAAATGAACTGTCTGAAATAGAACTGTTTGATCATTTAATTGTGTGTAAACAAATGACAGGTGTTTAATTGATGCCAGTGATACATAACAATACTCGGAATCATTTAACTGTGTGCAAATAAATGAGAAATATTGAATAGAATACAGTAAATTTGGCGACCTTAGTCGAGGGTGATCCGAAGGCTCCCTTTTCAATAGCTACTACACCAAGGTGGAGGGAAGGGAGCTACTCCGCTTCCTAGATTGCTCAACTTTACCCTTGAGCCGTACCTTACAATGCTGAGTACTAAGCAAGGCGTCATCAAGTACCATTTTTGAGTCTTTAGTATGACTCGATCTGGGATTGAACCCCGGTCTCCTGGGCCATTTGCGAACACTCTACATATTAGGCCAATGACCTGGTTTTTGAATAGAATAATTTGTGTTAAATAAAATTTGTAACCACTTCATTGTGTGCAAGCAAATAATTGATATTGAATAGAATTATTAGTGTTAGATAGCAATAATTGTTACCATTTAACTGTGTAGAAACAATAGCAATACAACAAGTGTGCAAACAAATTAGTTTTAACTCATTTTATAATGAAATTACCATCAAACTAATCATGAATATAATAATTGATAAAGAAAAACATCATTCTTTTCGACGCATCCGCAAACAATCAAGACACAAATTAACCGCCGTAATTCAATGACTTTAAACTTTCGACCAAACAAGTGTCTAAAAAATTACAAGCAAATTCTGTGAGCTCCATATCAAAATCTGACAATCATTCAAACACAATGGGAGGAATTATTTTCGGAGAGACCAATATTTCTGTTTCATTGCTCCACCATCCTCTTCTTTCTTCTGGGGAAAATCACTTTTTGGCTGCTGCAGCCGAGGTTGATTTAAATTTAGTAGTCTTAGTACTTTTAGCGTTTTGGGATTTAATCTGAGATGCGATACTTTCTAAATCTTTGCACTGCACCAGTTATGTCCTCAACGTGTCGCATATCGTACCGCTGGACAAACAACGAAAGACTCGTAGATATAAAAATATAATTTATATTTTTATTCTTCGACGGCGACGATTGTGTGTAGTAGGAATACAGTCAGAGAGAGTTCATACATATCGTTCTTCTGTAGCGTAGACCCTTTTTGTGAAGTAGTGCGACGGAGAACACGCACGAAGAGCTGACAGGTCTGCTTGAGTAACCAGCGGGTCTCCCTCTTCGTTTGAGCGACCCGCAGATCTCTGCCTTCAGTCCAAAATTACAGACCTTATATTGTCTTTTCAAGTCCCATGCGGAAGTATGAACATCCTCTTCGCCTCACGTATTTTTCTATTTAATGTAATTAATGTAGAAATACTAAAAGAAAACGTGTTGAGAAAAGTCCTATAGTACCATTGAAGAGTCCTTTGGTATAAGTTGAGTGTCCTTAGTAGAATAAAAGTTGTTGCGTGAAGACTTACGAGGTTTATTGGGGCAAGAGCTCTCCGCTCTTGTTGGGAGACGCACGCACTTGTGCGTGCTTTCTGTTTGTTGAGGCAGCAACGAAGAGATAGCTAGCTAGATAGATAGATAGATAAAGGGAGAGAGAGAGAGAGAGAGAGAGAGAGAGAGAGAGAGAGAGAGAGAGAGAGAGAGAGAGAGAGAGAGAGAGAGAGATTTGCAGTGCCAGAGGAGCTCTCAATGTTTTAGAAAACTATGGGATGAATTACTTAAAAGAATTTGATCTTTAAATGGTAATTGAATTCATATAATTATAATTACGTTATATTAATTGAATTAATTGTGTTGAGTGCAAATATTCTTATTTAAAAAAAAATGTTCGCGTGAGAAGATAGTAAAAATCCGGGATACCTAAGGATAGACAAAATCAATAACAAATATTAGACGTGAAGAGAACCCCTTCAGTGTGAAATCAGTGTTTTCCTTCTCTTAGATCGGTTGCCATACCAAGGTTAAAGAACTCAGTCCAACCTACTATTTATCCATACCTGGAAGGAGAATAGTAAGATTAATACCTTTCCCAAAGGTATTAGCGCTATGTAAAATACAAGCATCTTCGTCCAGGATTTGAACACGGGTATCCATTTTTCTACTACGATAACCGTCACACCACGAGCGCCCTGTATTATTATCCGTCTTTTCTCTTTCTATAATCATTGTGAACAACT
>CAUZXS010006205.1:0-45000 GCA_963585895.1 Sepioteuthis lessoniana | reverse complement strand
TCATGAAGGTGACGACCCACATTGGACTGGAAGATACCAAACTCTCCCGATACTCTCTGTGTGATCATCATATTTGCCTCAATGACTTCGAATATGACATCAGAATCCACAGTTTTGTTGCGGAGCCGATAAGCACGTCGATTCCGCAAATTATTTTTTATTTAAGCGTGCGAGTAATTGACAGCCAAATATAATGAAGGAAACAAAGGCGAGATAACAGTATAAGAAATGACAATTTATTTGTCTTATATTACAGAATCGTAATTGTTGTGTATGGTCGTCGTTAGTGTAGTCAGCTGGACATTCGATATCAGTAGCTGGGATGGTCGTCTTTGGTAGAGAGAGACAGCTAGATGATCAACGTGGGTAGCTGGTATGGTCGTAGTTGGTAGAGAGACTGCTAGATGATCAACGTGGGTAGCTGGTATGGTTGTCGTCGTAATTGGTGAGTCGTCGTTGTTGGTGTGCTAAGACTATCGTGCCTTAGCTTTGTAAAGTCAATCGAACAGACAGGGAACCGATAGCTAAGGTTACCGTACCTTAGCGCATGCGAAATCGAGTGGACAGGGAACCAATGGCTTAGGCTTAACCGTGCCTTACCTCTGCGAAGCTGAGCGAACGAACCGGGAACAGTGACTAAGGCTTAACCGTGCCTTACCTCTGCGAAGCTGAGTGACGAACCGGGAACTGTGGCTAAGGCTTAACCGTGCCTTTGCGCTGCATAATCCGGCAAAGGGACCGGGAAGCCGTGGGAAAGATTTGTCGTATCTTAGCGCTGCACAGACAGAGAACCGATAGCTAAGGCTAACCGTGCCTTAGCGCTGCGCAGCCGAGCGAACGAACGGACTGGGAAACCGACCGAAATGGTTAAAACCGGGTGGTCTTAGGATCCTCTTCGTGTTTGCCTCCAGGCCGTCTGCTTCGATGAGTTCGTAAGAACCGTCAAAGATACTCTAACCCGAATAACGTGACCTCTAGTGGTCCTTAAAAGGAGCTTTTAGCATATCTATGTTGAGGTAAGGCGAATGCGCTCACGCGATGTAGGTCTGTGCCTTCAAGAGCTTCGCTAAGAGTTAACAAGCGCGCCGTATTTGTCACTGCCTCCAACCAGACAGTACTTGACACAAGGTCAATGACCCGATGCTGATTATAGTGGGGGGGGTTAGGGGAGGGGAAGGTCGGGCACGAACCGAAGCTCGAACCATGCTGTACTATGATGCAGCTCGCCCACCCGAAGGTGGCCCAGCCGAAACTGGCGGCCTTATGGCCTCAAGTCTGCTTTTGTTGGACAGTGCCCGAACCAGCGGGCTTGCCCGAGGGAACGTGCGCGCCGCCAGTCTGCTGATAGTAACCTTGTCCATACAAGGTGATATCTATGTCACACTAATAGGGCCGCGTAGACAGAAAGTTCGTCTAAAAAAATAGAAGTGGAAATACAGTCCTTCTTTAGTCTGAGATAGGCTTCGAAAGATAATCTACTTTAATTTGATAGAGTTAATTTTGAAAAACGGGCTCTATTAATGTTATAAAATGTAAGTGATTCCCTTTTTTAGCCGTTACGGCAGGTCAGGGCTATGGAAGGTTTCATCATTTCCGGTCGTAGCCGGATATACTGTTTTTAAGGGTTTGAGTGATCTGATTTGTTTACGTTTTTACGCGGGTCACGACAGTTTTAGGCCTAACTGATCTTGCCTGATCTTCAAGTTCTTGAAACTCAAGTAACATTTCTGAAACCATCTGGTTACTGTCCTTTGATCAATTGTGCCTTCACCTTTTGCCTAACAACTGTTTTTGGTTGCTTCGGTGGCATTATGGTCCAGTTCGATCTCATAAAGTATCTTTCCGAATTAGACAACATTGCACGTTCAACCGGGCGACTTTCAAATCACGCAAACTAAAATCAGAATTATTATTGTTAGATTGCAATACTAGAAACGATTTAACTGCATGTAAACAAAGGATGAATACCTAATAGAAATTGTTGAAAACTTTCAATTGTTGTAGACAAATGATTAATATCATTAACTGTGTGCAATCAAATGACTAATATAAAATTAAACCAACAACTAATAAATTCCTTCACACAAAATGGCAACAAGATGGAGCAATAACATCCACAATAAACTCTTCCAAATTCAGTCCACCTTGGGAAAGTGGATACCCGCATCGAGAAAATCAAAAAGAGAACAAGTTGTTATATCCCGATTGCGAATTGGTCATACAAGGCTTACTCACTCTTTCATTTTGAAACAGGAACCACAACCACTGTGTTTAACCTGCCAGACAACTTGCACGGTTAAACACATTCTTATAGAATGCAGAGCTTTCGCTGTTATCAGAAAACGATTTTTCAAAGTAAATAGCTTAACCGATCTGTTCGAGAACGTCAAAATAGATGACCTGTCCTTCTTGAGAGAGACAGAGTTGTACCAAAAAATATGACAACTTAAAACTGGTTAATCTTGTGCAAATAAATAAAATCCTGCTTATAGAAAATTCTACCTACCTTAATATTTGTTTTGAAATCTTTGGTTGAATATGAATGTATATATAGACAGAACTTGGCGTTTAATGACCTAAAAGGGTTGATATGCCATAAAACCCAACCAACCAACCAACCAACCAATATTAAATTATACAGGAATACTTGATAAATAGAATAACTAATTATAAATAGCAATACATTTTTTAACCAATTAGATTTATAGATAAATCCTCAACTTATTTTATTTAATTTCCAGCCTACCTCATCTTATAAACAGTGAAAAAAAGGAAATATTTTCTTCTGTAGGTATTGAATTGTTCCGTATCAACTCAACTTTCGGTTCATCTTTTGAGAGTAAAAATTTAACATTCTTTTCTTTCAAGTATACATTAAATTTCCACATAGTTTAACTATCTTAAATTGAACGAATATGTTGTTGTTTACATGGATTTATTGATACTGCTGTAGCAGAAAGAATTTTGTATTTTTTTGTCCGCTCTCTTCAATAGTAGCAGCAGCACCACCATGAGGAAAGCCATCTAATTTATGGACCCCTTGCGTCTATTCTCTTAGACCAAGGGTTCCCAGTTGAATATGAATTAGATGAATTCAATACGCCACACACAGGAACAACTTTTAGTCGTCTCCATTATTAGCTATGTCGACTGCGATACAAAATCCGCTTCGACATCCAGCTACCTCATCTCTGGGCAACATTTTCTGGAAACATTCACGCTTCTCCCTGAAACAATCAGAACCACAAACTCATGGGTGACTACATCGTTCCTGTCCTCAGCCAGCAAACACGACTTTTGCTACACTTATGGCGACATATCTCACTCACACATTCAACAATGCCTTAACCTAACGATGCACATCTTCACTCTGGCATTTAGCTGCTAAAATGCTTTCTCAACTCTATACCAACTTCATTTCGTTTCCTTACTTCTTCCCTTCCTACGAGACTTGGAGTATAAACGTAAACCCTTTATATCATTCTGCCATTAAAACCTTCATATAAAACATTTCGACATCTTGGTTCTTTACTCATTTATTTTCCAAAGGATACAAACAACGTAACCAACCAACACACACAACAATATATTCCTTCACTAAAAATCTTCAAACAACGGTGTCATGTTACAACTTCAAGTTGGATAAAGATCTTTTTCACGCTGGTCTCAGAACGGGTCTCTACGGTCGTGACCTGATACACAAATCGCTGTATAACCTTCTGCATTTCAGCTCCCAACAAAGAAATAAATTTCTTTATTTTTGTAGCACTATTGTTAATATGGTATTTTCATTCATTAACATTAGTACACCACATTAGTACAATAGTCTATACTTGCGGATTAAAATTTTCGGCTGCTGCAGCGTTCATGTTTAAGGCATAGATCCTATTTACCTAACCCCTCCGCTCGGGCAGGATATGACACAAGGTCAATTTTTTTAAGCGGAGTTTAACAGGTTTGAATTCAGAGTTTTCCTTCTCCTAGACTAGTTGCCTCACCAAGGCTGAAGAACCTAGTCTGTCCTACTATTTACCCATAGCTGGAGGGAGAATAATTGGATTCATACCTTTCCCAAGGGTATTAGTGCTATGTGAAATGCAATCAGTCAGGTCCAGGATTTGAACTCGTGTCACCGTGTCCATATCCTGCGACGATAAGCATTACACCACGGGCACCTCCATAGGCATAGATACATTTTTCTCTCAACACAAACCAAAATATTTTGCAGACACAAAATATATCCATTTAGATTTAAGCGAACAATAACTGCTACATCTCATGCATTAATCTTCACCTTCTCTCTTGAAATATTTACTCTCAAATATCTTTTTTTTTTTAATAAGAAAAAACATTGTAACTTCTGGTTTGGTTTCTCTGTTTAATGGCATATCAACCTTCATGGGTTTTCTATTGCCAAAGCCATCCTTCAAGAAGAAAAAGAACAGCAGTGATACTATTTAACCCAAAGCTGGCAGGATAAGGGGGGTTCATACCTTTCCCAAGAATATTTGCCCGAAAGTGAACGTAATCGTACGACTGGAGTTCGAACTCGCTTACTACGATTCCGCAGTCCTGTGCTTTAACTATTACACCCCTAGGACATCCCCTTGTAATTTCTCTTTTTCAACAAACTTTTCACTTAATTCAAAGAAATAAAAATTTATTAATTCGTAGATTCATCATTTACATCTTTGTCCTGTACAAATATGTGATTTGTTTTGTTTCGTTAGTTTAATGGCATATCAACCTTTATAGGTTATTTAATGCCAAAGGTATATTTCGAGAAGAACGGTAATGGTATTATTTAAGCCATAGCTGGGAGGATAAGACGGTTCATACCTTTCCGAAGGGTATTTGCCTGAAAGTGAACGTAATAGCGCGACTGGAGTTCGAACACGCGTACTACGATTCTGCAGTCTATCGCTTTAACCATTACACTACGAATAAATGGTTAAATAGTTAGATAAAACTATTTAACCATTTACTATAGGTGAAACAAGTGATTGGTATCAAATTGAATTGGTATTGGATAAAAATGCTTAAAACCATTTAACTATTTGCAAACGACCTATAGTTAGGACCCTCACAGATATACCCACTTCGGGTCAGAGAAGACCTGAGAGTAATGATAATGAAGAAGTACTCTACGTTCCCTAAAGCTCCAAGGCTGGAGCCTTACCACCAGGGAGATGTCTTACCTTTCTTAGAGGTTATAGCAACGGGGATAACATTATTATCATTATTATTGTAGGGTTTTTGGTTTAAGGTTTAAGTTGGTTTTTACGTTGGTTATGTTGGTATTACATTGGTTGTGTTGGTATTACGTTGGTTGCGTCGGTATTTCGTTGGTTGCGTCGGTATTTCGTTGGTTGTTATCCCCTCGCTAAATGTTGATGGAAAATAAAGGTGGTGGAGAAGAAAGAAGACGTCATTAGGTTTTTGAATCAAGGTTTTAATAGCAGCATGAAGTAAAGGGGTTTACACTGGTATGCTGCGAGGTCTCGTAGTAAGGAAAGAAGGTAGGAAGTTGTTAGAGTGCATCATCTAATTTGTTTTTAACTAGGATCCCTTGGTCTAGAAGAATAGACCCAAGGTGTCCATAGATTAGATGGCTCTCCTCATAATGGTTGATGCTGATACTGCTATTCAGGATCAGACGTTAAGACGTCCGTTCTCGTTGAGGATTTCTGAGGGAGAGAGAGATTCGCGGGCTTTCTTCAATTTTTGGTGCTGCTAGGGAATATGGTTCGGGCTGAATCGGACAAGTCATCCTGATTGGGTGAAAATGTTCGGCGACTCTAACGGTCAAATTAAATTACGCACCAAACAAAAATTTAAGTTTCTTTCTGCTACAAGGTGCAGTCAGGGTGTTCTGTAGTCTCAGTCGACAGGGCAGAAATGGTTTTCTACAAAATTTATTTTGCTGTTAAGATTCATCACATGTTTCAAATTAACTCATACTTTTATAAGTAAATTGAATTAATTCATGAACCAGTGAGTATTTAGATTATGGCTTGCAAAAGTCATTAATAAAAAGTCAAAATAACCAACAAAAAAAATGAAAGGAACTTCATTAAAAAAAAGTCGGTTCTTATGACATTCACTTCATTACTAGAAGGAAGCCATGTTTATTAGATCAAAAATGTGTTAAGATTAAATAAATTAAATAAAATTTAAAATGTGTTAAGATTAAATATATATATAGAGAGGACATTTGTCCAGGTTAAAAGCACGGTACCGGTAACTCAAAGAAGAAAAGGTTTTGGATAAAATATTTTTTTAATCTGTTTCAGAAACCACATTTGTTCAGGGTATAAGTTTTATATCTACCTCCCATCAGACGATTTCAAACCAGCTCTTTTTTTCAGAGTAAAGTTTTAGGGGAGGAGAAGGTCGGTCACGAGACTCGGCTCGTGCCCTGCTGTTCTGTGTTGGTCATGCAATCACCGGGTGCAATATGAATTATGCAAGCCTTTACTAAATCTCCCGGCACGTATGCCAGGTGACCATGCTGGACGATGCTGGTCATAGGATCACTGGGTGCAATGTAGATTATGCAAGCCTTTGCTAAATCTCCCGGCATGTATGCCAGGTGACTATGCTGGACGATGCTCGTGATAGGATCACTGGGTGCAATGTAAATTATGCAAGCCTTTGCTAAATCTCCCGGCACGTATGCCAGGTGACCATGCTGGACGATGCTCGTGATAGGATCACTGGGTGCAATGTAGATTATGCAAGCCTTTGCTAAATCTCCCTGCACGTATACCAGGTGACCATGCTAGACGATGCTGGCCATAGGATCACTGTACGCAATGTGAATTATGCAATCCTCGACTAAATCTCCTGGCACGCATGCCAGGTGACCATGCTGGACGATGCTGGTGATAGGATCACTGGGTGCAATGGGAATTATGCAAGCCTTTGCTAAGTCTCCCAATAAAAAGCCAGGTGACCTTGCTTAACTAGATCCGAAGGTCTACAATGATGATTGTCATTGATTCTTTACCCACTTAAAGGTATGACAGATATATTTCTCACATCTTAAACTATCAACAAGTGGAGCAAATGAACTTAGGCAAGTAGTAATGGTAGCTCCATCAACCTAATGTCTTGCAACTTTTTCACATATGAAGATCATGGTTTGAACTGGTGCATATGTGTTTGCTGATGAAACTTTTTTTTAAATTGGTAAAACTGTAATTGCAATATAGTGAGATTTTTTAGCTCATTTCATGTTACATAGGAATGATACTGTTCTAGGGTTGAATATCGATACTGCTATAGGTTGAAACTTCTATCCAGAACAGCATCAATCTGACATTACATATCCATAAAAATATGAAACTTGTAGAATCACAGTCTTTTTTTATTTTAATATTTTACAAATATTGCAAAATTACTTGATAAAACAGATAAACTAATTTTTAAATAAAATCCTAATTCAGCTTAAAAAAAGATTTGATTGACTGGTTGATTTTAATGGCATGACAACTCATCTTGTATATTTTAAGCCCTAAGGTTAGGTTGGGTTTTATGGCATATCAACCATTGTAGGTTATTTAATGCCAAATCTTCTTTATACATATATATTAAATATATATGATTTGGTTTGGTTGGGTTTTATGGCATATCAACCATTGTAGGTTATCTAATGCCAAATCCTTTTTATACATATATACTAAATATATATGATTAGGTTTGGTTGAGTTTTATGGCATATCAACCATTGTAGGTTATTTAATACCAAATCATCTTTATAGATAAATATATATGATTAGGTTTGGTTGGGTTTTATGGCATATCAACCATTGTTGGTTATTTAATGCCAAATCCTCTTTATACATATATATTAAATATATATGATTTGGTTTGGTTGAGTTTTACGGCATATCAACCATTGTAGGTTATTAAATACTGAATCCTCTTTATACATATATATTGGATATATATGATTTGTAAACACATTTTGTGGATAACATCCTTAAACAAACATGAGCTCATTTGTTGGCACACAGTTAAATGGTTTCAAGTATTGTTCTGTAACTGTAACAATTTAACACCATTCACTTGTTTGCACACATTTAAATATATATATATATATGTATATATGTATATATATATATATATATATATATATATATATATAAGAGATTAGTTTGTTGGTAATTTCATTTTTTAATGAGTTAAAGATAATTTGTTTGCACACTAATATTACTATTGTTTCTACTCAGTTAAAGGCTTTCAATTATTGCTATCCAACACTCATAATTCTATTCAACATAACTCATTTGTTTATAAACAGTCAAATGATCAAACAGTTCTATTTCTTGCAATTTGATTTAGCATAAATCATCATCAAAGTTAAATAGTTCCAAGTATTGCTATGTATCACTATCAATTTAATTAAACATCAGTCATTTGTTTGCATAGTTAGATGATGAAGCAGTTCTATTTCAAACAATTCAATTTAGAATAAGTCATTTGTTAGCACTCAGTTTCAATTTCAAACCGCTCTATTTGACCCATAGATAGGACTCTATCGGGTGCTACCTCTGTGGGTTAGAGTTAAGCTAGGAGTGATGACAATGAAGAGGTACTCTGCATTCCCCAAAGCTCCAGCATTATTGGAGCTTATTTATCAGATTGTTTAATGTTGCACCCAGGACACTGGTTAGGGCGTGTTGTCTCCCTGCAGTAATGCATTCAGTGTATTCTACTGTCTCAATTAACTGAACTACTGTCTTTTGAGGACAGGCTAAAAAATTCTCTCCAATTATTGATATAGATTACACACATGTGAATATTTAGTCTTATGAGTTTTACGTTTTACAAATGATTAAATATAAAATAAATTCTGTGCTATCATGTGAGACGTAAACAACATAAGTGATATCTAAGCTTTCCAACTGATGTTAGATGCATGTGTTGGAAGGGGAATAAAAAGAATGACTTGAAGTTTATTCGGTTTGTGCAATTGATCCATAACTTGTGATAAAAATGGTGGTATAAACTATCAACACAAAATAGAATGCGAATCTTTATCATAATTAATACCTATTAAAGTTTCTCATGTAATAAACATTTTTTTGACACATTCCAGAAGGAGAGATTTGACGGTTGAAGAAAGCTTATATTTGAAATAGTGAGGTAGTCAACAATAATTGAGTATTGAAGAAAGCTTATATTTGAAATAGTGAGGCAGTCAACAATAATTGAGTATTGAAGAAATAGTGAGGCAGTCAATAATAATGGAGTATCGAAGAAAGCTTATATTTGAAATAGTGAGGTAGTCAATAATAATTGAGTATCGAAGAAAGCTTATATTTGAAATAGTGAGGCAGTCAATAATAATGGAGTATCGAAGAAAGCTTATATTTGAAATAGTGAAGCAGTCAATAATAATGGAGTATCGAAGAAAGCTTATATTTGAAATAGTGAGGCAGTCAACAATAATTGAGTATCGAAGAAAGCTTATATTTGAAATAGTGAGGTAGTCAATAATAATTGAGTATCGAAGAAAGCTTATATTTGAAATAGTGAGGCAGTCAATAATAATGGAGTATCGAAGAAAGCTTATATTTGAAATAGTGAGGCAGTCAATAATAATGGAGTATCGAAGAAAGCTTATATTTGAAATAGTGAGGCAGTCAATAATAATGGAGTATCGAAGAAAGCTTATATTTGAAATAGTGAGGTAGTCAATAATAATTGAGTATCGAAGAAAGCTTATATTTGAAATAGTGAGGTAGTCAATTATAATTGAGTATCGAAGAAAGCTTATATTTGAAATAGTGAGGCAGTCAATAATAATTGAGTATCGAAGAAAGCTTATATTTGAAATAGTGAGGCAGTCAATAATAATTGAGTATCGAAGAAAGCTTATATTTGAAATAGTGAGGTAGTCAATAATAATTGAGTAGCGAAGAAAGCTTATATTTGAAATAGTGAGGCAGTCAATAATAATTGAGTATCGAAGAAAGCTTATATTTGAAATAGTGAGGTAGTCAATAATAATTGTGTATCGAAGAAAGCTTATATTTGAAATAGTGAGGCAGTCAATAATAATTGAGTATCGAAGAAAGCTTATATTTGAAATAGTGAGGCAGTCAATAATAATGGAGTATCGAAGAAAGCTTATATTTGAAATAGTGAGGCAGTCAATAATAAATGAGTATCGAAGAAAGCTTATATTTGAAATAGTGAGGTAGTCAATAATAATTGAGTATCGAAGAAAGCTTATATTTGAAATAGTGAGGTAGTCAATAATAATTGAGTATCGAAGAAAGCTTATATTTGAAATAGTGAGGCAGTCAATAATAATTGAGTATCGAAGAAAGCTTATATTTGAAATAGTGAGGCAGTCAATAATAATTGAGTATCGAAGAAAGCTTATATTTGAAATAGTGAGGCAGTCAACAATAATTGAGTATCGAAGAAAGCTTATATTTGAAATAGTGAGGCAGTCAACAATAATTGAGTATCGAAGAAAGCTTATATTTGAAATAGTGAGGCAGTCAATAATAACGGAGTATCGAAGAAAGCTTATATTTGAAATAGTGAGGCAGTCAATAATAATTGAGTATCGAAGAAAGCTTATATTTGAAATAGTGAGGCAGTCAATAATAATGGAGTATCGAAGAAAGCTTATATTTGAAATAGTGAAGTAGTCAATAATAATTGAGTATCAAAGAAACCTTATATTTGAAATAGTGAGGTAGTCAATAATAATTGAGTATCGAAGAAAGCTTATATTTGAAATAGTGAGGCAGTCAATAATAATGGAGTATCAAAGAAAGCTTATATTTGAAATAGTGAGGTAGTCAATAATAATTGAGTATCGAAGAAAGCTTATATTTGAAATAGTGAGGTAGTCAATAATAATTGAGTATCGAAGAAAGCTTATATTTGAAATAGTGAGGCAGTCAATAATAACTGAGTATTAAAGAAAGCTTATATTTGAAATAGTGAGGCAGTCAATAATAATTGAGTAGCGAAGAAAGCTTATATTTGAAATAGTGAGGCAGTCAATAATAATTGAGTATCGAAGAAAGCTTATATTTGAAATAGTGAGGCAGTCAACAATAATTGAGTATCGAAGAAAGCTTATATTTGAAATAGTGAGGCAGTCAACAATAATTGAGTATCGAAGAAAGCTTATATTTGAAATAGTGAGGCAGTCAACAATAATTGAGTATCGAAGAAAGCTTATATTTGAAATAGTGAGGCAGTCAACAATAACTGAGTATTGAAGAAAGCTTGTATTTGAAATAGTGAGGCAGTCAATAATAACTGAGTATCGAAGAAAGCTTATATTTGAAATAGTGAGGTAGTCAATAATAATTGAGTATCGAAGAAAGCTTATATTTGAAATAGTGAGGCAGTCAACAATAATTGAGTAGCGAAGAAAGCTTATATCTGAAATAGTGAGGCAGTCAACAATAATTGAGTATCGAAGAAAGCTTATATTTGAAATAGTGAGGCAGTCAACAATAATTGAGTATCGAAGAAAGCTTATATTTGAAATAGTGAGGCAGTCAATAATAACTGAGTATTGAAGAAAGCTTATATTTGAAATAGTGAGGCAGTCAATAATAATTGAGTATCGAAGAAAGCTTATATTTGAAATAGTGAGGCAGTCAATAATAATTGAGTATCGAAGAAAGCTTATATTTGAAATAGTGAGGCAGTCAATAATAATGGAGTATCGAAGAAAGCTTGTATTTGAAATAGTGAGGCAGTCAATAATAATGGAGTATCGAAGAAAGCTTATATTTGAAATAGTGAGGCAGTCAATAATACTGGAGTATCGAAGAAAGCTTATATTTGAAATAGTGAGGCAGTCAATAATAATGGAGTATCGAAGAAAGCTTATATTTGAAATAGTGAGGTAGTCAATAATAATTGAGTATCGAAGAAAGCTTATATTTGAAATAGTGAGGCAGTCAATAATAATTGAGTAGCGAAGAAAGCTTATATTTGAAATAGTGAGGCAGTCAATAATAATGGAGTATCGAAGAAAGCTTATATTTGAAATAGTGAGGCAGTCAATAATAATTGAGTATCGAAGAAAGCTTATATTTGAAATAGTGAGGCAGTCAACAATAATTGAGTATCGAAGAAAGCTTATATTTGAAATAGTGAGGCAGTCAATAATAATGGAGTATCGAAGAAAGCTTATATTTGAAATAGTGAGGCAGTCAATAATAATTGAGTATCCAAGAAAGCTTATATTTGAAATAGTGAGGCAGTCAATAATAATGGAGTATCGAAGAAAGCTTATATTTGAAATAGTGAGGCAGTCAATAATAATTGAGTATCGAAGAAAGCTTATATTTGAAATAGTGAGGTAGTCAATAATAATTGAGTATCGAAGAAAGCTTATATTTGAAATAGTGAGGCAGTCAATAATAATGGAGTATCGAAGAAAGCTTATATTTGAAATAGTGAGGCAGTCAACAATAATTGAGTATCGAAGAAAGCTTATATTTGAAATAGTGAGGCAGTCAATAATAATTGAGTATCGAAGAAAGCTTATATTTGAAATAGTGAGGCAGTCAATAATAATTGAGTATCGAAGAAAGCTTATATTTGAAATAGTGAGGCAGTCAATAATAATTGAGTATCGAAGAAAGCTTATATTTGAAATATTGAGGCAGTCAATAATAATTGAGTATCGAAGAAAGCTTATATTTGAAATAGTGAGGCAGTCAATAATAATTGAGTATCGAAGAAAGCTTATATTTGAAATAGTGAGGCAGTCAACAATAATTGAGTATCGAAGAAAGCTTATATTTGAAATAGTGAGGCAGTCAATAATAATTGAGTATCGAAGAAAGCTTATATTTGAAATAGTGAGGTAGTCAATAATAATTGAGTATCGAAGAAAGCTTATATTTGAAATAGTGAGGCAGTCAATAATAACTGAGTATTGAAGAAAGCTTATATTTGAAATAGTGAGGCACTCAATAATAATTGAGTATCGAAGAAAGCTTATATTTGAAAGAGTGAGGCAGTCAATAATAATGGAGTATCGAAGAAAGCTTATATTTGAAATAGTGAGGAAGTCAATAATAATGGAGTATCGAAGAAAGCTTATATTTGAAAAAGTGAGGCAGTCAATAATAATGGAGTATCGAAGAAAGCCTATATTTGAAATAGTGAGGCAGTCAATAATAATTGAGTATCGAAGAAAGCTTATATTTGAAATAGTGAGGCAGTCAATAATAATGGAGTATTGAAGAAAGCTTATATTTGAAATAGTGAGGCAGTAAATAATAACTGAGTATCGAAGAAAGCTTACTTTTCAAATAATGAGGCAGTCAATAATAATTGAGTATCGAAGAAAGCTTATATTTGAAATAGTGAGGCAGTCAATAATAATGGAGTATCGAAGAAAGCTTATATTTGAAATAGTGAGGCAGTCAACAATAATTGAGTATCGAAGAAAGCTTATATTTGAAATAGTGAGGCAGTCAATAATAATTGAGTATCGAAGAAAGCTTATATTTGAAATAGTGAGGCAGTCAATAATAATTGAGTATCGAAGAAAGCTTATATTTGAAATAGTGAGGCAGTCAATAATAATTGAGTATCGAAGAAAGCTTATATTTGAAATATTGAGGCTGTCAATAATAATTGAGTATCGAAGAAAGCTTATATTTGAAATAGTGAGGCAGTCAATAATAATTGAGTATCGAAGAAAGCTTATATTTGAAATAGTGAGGCAGTCAACAATAATTGAGTATCGAAGAAAGCTTATATTTGAAATATTGGGGCAGTCAATAATAATTGATTATCGAAGAAAGCTTATATTTGAAAAAGTGAGGCAGTCAATAATAATGGAGTATCGAAGAAAGCTTATATTTGAAATAGTGAGGTAGTCAATAATAATTGAGTATCGAAGAAAGCTTATATTTGAAATAGTGAGGCAATCAACAATAATTGAGTATCGAAGAAAGCTTACATTTGAAATAGTGAGGTAGTCAATAATAATTGAGTATCGAAGAAAGCTTATATTTGAAATAGTGAGGCAGTCAACAATAATTGAGTATCGAAGAAAGCTTATATTTGAAATAGTGAGGTAGTCAATAATAATTGAGTATCGAAGAAAGCTTATATTTGGAATAGTGAGGCAGTCAATAATAATGGAGTATCGAAGAAAGCTTATATTTGAAATAGTGAGGCAGTCAATAATAATTGAGTATCGAAGAAAGCTTATATTTGAAATAGTGAGGTAGTCAATAATAATTGAGTATCGAAGAAAGCTTATATTTGAAATAGTGAGGCAGTCAATAATAATGGAGTATCGAAGAAAGCTTATATTTGAAATAGTGAGGCAGTCAATAATAATGGAGTAGCGAAGAAAGCTTATATTTGAAATAGTGAGGCAGTCAATAATAATGGAGTATCGAAGAAAGCTTATATTTGAAATAGTGAGGCAGTCAATAATAATTGAGTATCGAAGAAAGCTTATATTTGAAATACTGAGGCAGTCAATAATAATGGAGTATCGAAGAAAGCTTATATTTGAAATAGTGAGGCAGTCAACAATAACTGAGTATTGAAGAAAGCTTGTATTTGAAATAGTGAGGCAGTCAATAATAATTGAGTATCGAAGAAAGCTTATATTTGAAATAGTGAGGCAGTCAACAATAATTGAGTATCGAAGAAAGCTTATATTTGAAATAGTGAGGCAGTCAACAATAATTGAGTAGCGAAGAAAGCTTATATTTGAAATAGTGAGGCAGTCAACAATAATTGAGTATCGAAGAAAGCTTATATTTGAAATAGTGAGGCAGTCAACAATAATTGAGTATCGAAGAAAGCTTATATTTGAAATAGTGAGGCAGTCAATAATAACTGAGTATTGAAGAAAGCTTATATTTGAAATAGTGAGGCAGTCAATAATAATTGAGTATCGAAGAAAGCTTATATTTGAAATAGTGAGGCAGTCAATAATAATGGAGTATCGAAGAAAGCTTATGTTTGAAATAGTGAGGCAGTCAATAATAATGGAGTATCGAAGAAAGCTTATATTTGAAATAGTGAGGCAGTCAATAATACTGGAGTATCGAAGAAAGCTTATATTTGAAATAGTGAGGCAGTCAATAATAATGGAGTATCGAAGAAAGCTTATATTTGAAATAGTGAGGTAGTCAATAATAATTGAGTATCGAAGAAAGCTTATATTTGAAATAGTGAGGCAGTCAATAATAATTGAGTATCGAAGAAAGCTTATATTTGAAATAGTGAGGCAGTCAATAATAATGGAGTATCGAAGAAAGCTTATATTTGAAATAGTGAGGCAGTCAATAATAATTGAGTAGCGAAGAAAGCTTATATTTGAAATAGTGAGGCAGTCAACAATAATTGAGTATCGAAGAAAGCTTATATTTGAAATAGTGAGGCAGTCAATAATAATGGAGTATCGAAGAAAGCTTATATTTGAAATAGTGAGGCAGTCAATAATAACTGAGTATCCAAGAAAGCTTATATTTGAAATAGTGAGGCAGTCAATAATAATTGAGTATCGAAGAAAGCTTATATTTGAAATATTGAGGCTGTCAATAATAATTGAGTATCGAAGAAAGCTTATATTTGAAATAGTGAGGCAGTCAATAATAATTGAGTATCGAAGAAAGCTTATATTTGAAATAGTGAGGCAGTCAACAATAATTGAGTATCGAAGAAAGCTTATATTTGAAATATTGGGGCAGTCAATAATAATTGATTATCGAAGAAAGCTTATATTTGAAAAAGTGAGGCAGTCAATAATAATGGAGTATCGAAGAAAGCTTATATTTGAAATAGTGAGGTAGTCAATAATAATTGAGTATCGAAGAAAGCTTATATTTGAAATAGTGAGGCAATCAACAATAATTGAGTATCGAAGAAAGCTTACATTTGAAATAGTGAGGTAGTCAATAATAATTGAGTATCGAAGAAAGCTTATATTTGAAATAGTGAGGCAGTCAACAATAATTGAGTATCGAAGAAAGCTTATATTTGAAATAGTGAGGTAGTCAATAATAATTGAGTATCGAAGAAAGCTTATATTTGGAATAGTGAGGCAGTCAATAATAATGGAGTATCGAAGAAAGCTTATATTTGAAATAGTGAGGCAGTCAATAATAATTGAGTATCGAAGAAAGCTTATATTTGAAATAGTGAGGTAGTCAATAATAATTGAGTATCGAAGAAAGCTTATATTTGAAATAGTGAGGCAGTCAATAATAATGGAGTATCGAAGAAAGCTTATATTTGAAATAGTGAGGCAGTCAATAATAATGGAGTAGCGAAGAAAGCTTATATTTGAAATAGTGAGGCAGTCAATAATAATGGAGTATCGAAGAAAGCTTATATTTGAAATAGTGAGGCAGTCAATAATAATTGAGTATCGAAGAAAGCTTATATTTGAAATACTGAGGCAGTCAATAATAATGGAGTATCGAAGAAAGCTTATATTTGAAATAGTGAGGCAGTCAACAATAACTGAGTATTGAAGAAAGCTTGTATTTGAAATAGTGAGGCAGTCAATAATAATTGAGTATCGAAGAAAGCTTATATTTGAAATAGTGAGGCAGTCAACAATAATTGAGTATCGAAGAAAGCTTATATTTGAAATAGTGAGGCAGTCAACAATAATTGAGTAGCGAAGAAAGCTTATATTTGAAATAGTGAGGCAGTCAACAATAATTGAGTATCGAAGAAAGCTTATATTTGAAATAGTGAGGCAGTCAACAATAATTGAGTATCGAAGAAAGCTTATATTTGAAATAGTGAGGCAGTCAATAATAACTGAGTATTGAAGAAAGCTTATATTTGAAATAGTGAGGCAGTCAATAATAATTGAGTATCGAAGAAAGCTTATATTTGAAATAGTGAGGCAGTCAATAATAATGGAGTATCGAAGAAAGCTTATGTTTGAAATAGTGAGGCAGTCAATAATAATGGAGTATCGAAGAAAGCTTATATTTGAAATAGTGAGGCAGTCAATAATACTGGAGTATCGAAGAAAGCTTATATTTGAAATAGTGAGGCAGTCAATAATAATGGAGTATCGAAGAAAGTTTATATTTGAAATAGTGAGGTAGTCAATAATAATTGAGTATCGAAGAAAGCTTATATTTGAAATAGTGAGGCAGTCAATAATAATTGAGTATCGAAGAAAGCTTATATTTGAAATAGTGAGGCAGTCAATAATAATGGAGTATCGAAGAAAGCTTATATTTGAAATAGTGAGGCAGTCAATAATAATTGAGTAGCGAAGAAAGCTTATATTTGAAATAGTGAGGCAGTCAACAATAATTGAGTATCGAAGAAAGCTTATATTTGAAATAGTGAGGCAGTCAATAATAATGGAGTATCGAAGAAAGCTTATATTTGAAATAGTGAGGCAGTCAATAATAACTGAGTATCCAAGAAAGCTTATATTTGAAATAGTGAGGCAGTCAATAATAATGGAGTATCGAAGAAAGCTTATATTTGAAATAGTGAGGCAGTCAATAATAATTGAGTATCGAAGAAAGCTTATATTTGAAATAGTGAGGTAGTCAATAATAATTGAGTATCGAAGAAAGCTTATATTTGAAATAGTGAGGCAGTCAATAATAATGGAGTATCGAAGAAAGCTTATATTTGAAATAGTGAGGCAGTCAACAATAATTGAGTATCGAAGAAAGCTTATATTTGAAATAGTGAGGCAGTCAATAATAATTGAGTATCGAAGAAAGCTTATATTTGAAATAGTGAGGCAGTCAATAATAATTGAGTATCGAAGAAAGCTTATATTTGAAATAGTGAGGCAGTCAATAATAATTGAGTATCGAAGAAAGCTTATATTTGAAATATTGAGGCAGTCAATAATAATTGAGTATCGAAGAAAGCTTATATTTGAAATAGTGAGGCAGTCAATAATAAGTGAGTATCGAAGAAAGCTTATATTTGAAATAGTGAGGCAGTCAACAATAATTGAGTATCGAAGAAAGCTTATATTTGAAATATTGAGGCAGTCAATAATAATTGAGTATCGAAGAAAGCTTATATTTGAAATAGTGAGGTAGTCAATAATAATTGAGTATCGAAGAAAGATTATATTTGAAATAGTGAGGCAGTCAATAATAACTGAGTATTGAAGAAAGCTTATATTTGAAATAGTGAGGCACTCAATAATAATTGAGTATCGAAGAAAGCTTATATTTGAAATAGTGAGGCAGTCAATAATAATTGAGTATCGAAGAAAGCTTATATTTGAAATATTGAGGCAGTCAATAATAATTGAGTATCGAAGAAAGCTTATATTTGAAATAGTGAGGCAGTCAATAATAATTGAGTATCGAAGAAAGCTTATATTTGAAATATTGAGGCAGTCAATAATAATTGAGTATCGAAGAAAGCTTATATTTGAAATAGTGAGGCAGTCAATAATAATTGAGTATCGAAGAAAGCTTATATTTGAAATAGTGAGGCAGTCAACAATAATTGAGTATCGAAGAAAGCTTATATTTGAAATATTGAGGCAGTCAATAATAATTGAGTATCGAAGAAAGCTTATATTTGAAATAGTGAGGCAGTCAATAATAATGGAGTATCGAAGAATGCTTATATTTGAAATAGTGAGGCAGTAAATAATAACTGAGTATCGAAGAAAGCTTACTTTTCAAATAGTGAGGTAGTCAATAATAATTGAGTATCGAAGAAAGCTTATATTTGAAATAGTGAGGCAGTCAATAATAACTGAGTATTGAAGAAAGCTTATATTTGAAATAGTGAGGCACTCAATAATAATTGAGTATCGAAGAAAGCTTATATTTGAAAGAGTGAGGCAGTCAATAATAATGGAGTATCGAAGAAAGCTTATATTTGAAATAGTGAGGAAGTCAATAATAATGGAGTATCGAAGAAAGCTTATATTTGAAAAAGTGAGGCAGTCAATAATAATGGAGTATCGAAGAAAGCCTATATTTGAAATAGTGAGGCAGTCAATAATAATTGAGTATCGAAGAAAGCTTATATTTGAAATAGTGAGGCAGTCAATAATAATGGAGTATTGAAGAAAGCTTATATTTGAAATAGTGAGGCAGTAAATAATAACTGAGTATCGAAGAAAGCTTACTTTTCAAATAGTGAGGCAGTCAATAATAATTGAGTATCGAAGAAAGCTTATATTTGAAATAGTGAGGCAGTCAATAATAATGGAGTATCGAAGAAAGCTTATATTTGAAATAGTGAGGCAGTCAACAATAATTGAGTATCGAAGAAAGCTTATATTTGAAATAGTGAGGCAGTCAATAATAATTGAGTATCGAAGAAAGCTTATATTTGAAATAGTGAGGCAGTCAATAATAATTGAGTATCGAAGAAAGCTTATATTTGAAATAGTGAGGCAGTCAATAATAATTGAGTATCGAAGAAAGCTTATATTTGAAATATTGAGGCTGTCAATAATAATTGAGTATCGAAGAAAGCTTATATTTGAAATAGTGAGGCAGTCAATAATAATTGAGTATCGAAGAAAGCTTATATTTGAAATAGTGAGGCAGTCAACAATAATTGAGTATCGAAGAAAGCTTATATTTGAAATATTGGGGCAGTCAATAATAATTGATTATCGAAGAAAGCTTATATTTGAAAAAGTGAGGCAGTCAATAATAATGGAGTATCGAAGAAAGCTTATATTTGAAATAGTGAGGTAGTCAATAATAATTGAGTATCGAAGAAAGCTTATATTTGAAATAGTGAGGCAATCAACAATAATTGAGTATCGAAGAAAGCTTACATTTGAAATAGTGAGGTAGTCAATAATAATTGAGTATCGAAGAAAGCTTATATTTGAAATAGTGAGGCAGTCAACAATAATTGAGTATCGAAGAAAGCTTATATTTGAAATAGTGAGGTAGTCAATAATAATTGAGTATCGAAGAAAGCTTATATTTGAAATAGTGAGGCAGTCAATAATAATGGAGTATCGAAGAAAGCTTATATTTGAAATAGTGAGGCAGTCAATAATAATTGAGTATCGAAGAAAGCTTATATTTGAAATAGTGAGGTAGTCAATAATAATTGAGTATCGAAGAAAGCTTATATTTGAAATAGTGAGGCAGTCAATAATAATGGAGTATCGAAGAAAGCTTATATTTGAAATAGTGGGGCAGTCAATAATAATGGAGTAGCGAAGAAAGCTTATATTTGAAATAGTGAGGCAGTCAATAATAATGGAGTATCGAAGAAAGCTTATATTTGAAATAGTGAGGCAGTCAATAATAATTGAGTATCGAAGAAAGCTTATATTTGAAATACTGAGGCAGTCAATAATAATGGAGTATCGAAGAAAGCTTATATTTGAAATAGTGAGGCAGTCAACAATAACTGAGTATTGAAGAAAGCTTGTATTTGAAATAGTGAGGCAGTCAGTAATAATTGAGTATCGAAGAAAGCTTATATTTGAAATAGTGAGGCAGTCAACAATAATTGAGTATCGAAGAAAGCTTATATTTGAAATAGTGAGGCAGTCAACAATAATTGAGTAGCGAAGAAAGCTTATATTTGAAATAGTGAGGCAGTCAACAATAATTGAGTATCGAAGAAAGCTTATATTTGAAATAGTGAGGCAGTCAACAATAATTGAGTATCGAAGAAAGCTTATATTTGAAATAGTGAGGCAGTCAATAATAACTGAGTATTGAAGAAAGCTTATATTTGAAATAGTGAGGCAGTCAATAATAATTGAGTATCGAAGAAAGCTTATATTTGAAATAGTGAGGCAGTCAATAATAATGGAGTATCGAAGAAAGCTTATGTTTGAAATAGTGAGGCAGTCAATAATAATGGAGTATCGAAGAAAGCTTATATTTGAAATAGTGAGGCAGTCAATAATACTGGAGTATCGAAGAAAGCTTATATTTGAAATAGTGAGGCAGTCAATAATAATGGAGTATCGAAGAAAGCTTATATTTGAAATAGTGAGGTAGTCAATAATAATTGAGTATCGAAGAAAGCTTATATTTGAAATAGTGAGGCAGTCAATAATAATTGAGTATCGAAGAAAGCTTATATTTGAAATAGTGAGGCAGTCAATAATAATGGAGTATCGAAGAAAGCTTATATTTGAAATAGTGAGGCAGTCAATAATAATTGAGTAGCGAAGAAAGCTTATATTTGAAATAGTGAGGCAGTCAACAATAATTGAGTATCGAAGAAAGCTTATATTTGAAATAGTGAGGCAGTCAATAATAATGGAGTATCGAAGAAAGCTTATATTTGAAATAGTGAGGCAGTCAATAATAACTGAGTATCCAAGAAAGCTTATATTTGAAATAGTGAGGCAGTCAATAATAATGGAGTATCGAAGAAAGCTTATATTTGAAATAGTGAGGCAGTCAATAATAATTGAGTATCGAAGAAAGCTTATATTTGAAATAGTGAGGTAGTCAATAATAATTGAGTATCGAAGAAAGCTTATATTTGAAATAGTGAGGCAGTCAATAATAATGGAGTATCGAAGAAAGCTTATATTTGAAATAGTGAGGCAGTCAACAATAATTGAGTATCGAAGAAAGCTTATATTTGAAATAGTGAGGCAGTCAATAATAATTGAGTATCGAAGAATGCTTATATTTGAAATAGTGAGGCAGTCAATAATAATTGAGTATCGAAGAAAGCTTATATTTGAAATAGTGAGGCAGTCAATAATAATTGAGTATCGAAGAAAGCTTATATTTGAAATATTGAGGCAGTCAATAATAATTGAGTATCGAAGAAAGATTATATTTGAAATAGTGAGGCAGTCAATAATAAGTGAGTATCGAAGAAAGCTTATATTTGAAATAGTGAGGCAGTCAACAATAATTGAGTATCGAAGAAAGCTTATATTTGAAATATTGAGGCAGTCAATAATAATTGAGTATCGAAGAAAGCTTATATTTGAAATAGTGAGGTAGTCAATAATAATTGAGTATCGAAGAAAGCTTATATTTGAAATAGTGAGGCAGTCAATAATAACTGAGTATTGAAGAAAGCTTATATTTGAAATAGTGAGGCACTCAATAATAATTGAGTATCGAAGAAAGCTTATATTTGAAATAGTGAGGCAGTCAATAATAATTGAGTATCGAAGAAAGCTTATATTTGAAATATTGAGGCAGTCAATAATAATTGAGTATCGAAGAAAGCTTATATTTGAAATAGTGAGGCAGTCAATAATAATTGAGTATCGAAGAAAGCTTATATTTGAAATATTGAGGCAGTCAATAATAATTGAGTATCGAAGAAAGCTTATATTTGAAATAGTGAGGCAGTCAATAATAATTGAGTATCGAAGAAAGCTTATATTTGAAATAGTGAGGCAGTCAACAATAATTGAGTATCGAAGAAAGCTTATATTTGAAATATTGAGGCAGTCAATAATAATTGAGTATCGAAGAAAGCTTATATTTGAAATAGTGAGGCAGTCAATAATAATGGAGTATCGAAGAATGCTTATATTTGAAATAGTGAGGCAGTAAATAATAACTGAGTATCGAAGAAAGCTTACTTTTCAAATAGTGAGGTAGTCAATAATAATTGAGTATCGAAGAAAGCTTATATTTGAAATAGTGAGGCAGTCAATAATAATGGAGTATCGAAGAAAGCTTATATTTGAAATAGTGAGGCAGTCAACAATAATTGAGTATCGAAGAAAGCTTATATTTGAAATAGTGAGGCAGTCAATAATAATTGAGTATCGAAGAAAGCTTATATTTGAAATAGTGAGGCAGTCAATAATAATTGAGTATCGAAGAAAGCTTATATTTGAAATATTGAGGCAGTCAATAATAATTGAGTATCGAAGAAAGATTATATTTGAAATAGTGAGGCAGTCAATAATAAGTGAGTATCGAAGAAAGCTTATATTTGAAATAGTGAGGCAGTCAACAATAATTGAGTATCGAAGAAAGCTTATATTTGAAATATTGAGGCAGTCAATAATAATTGAGTATCGAAGAAAGCTTATATTTGAAATAGTGAGGTAGTCAATAATAATTGAGTATCGAAGAAAGCTTATATTTGAAATAGTGAGGCAGTCAATAATAACTGAGTATTGAAGAAAGCTTATATTTGAAATAGTGAGGCACTCAATAATAATTGAGTATCGAAGAAAGCTTATATTTGAAATAGTGAGGCAGTCAATAATAATTGAGTATCGAAGAAAGCTTATATTTGAAATATTGAGGCAGTCAATAATAATTGAGTATCGAAGAAAGCTTATATTTGAAATAGTGAGGCAGTCAATAATAATTGAGTATCGAAGAAAGCTTATATTTGAAATATTGAGGCAGTCAATAATAATTGAGTATCGAAGAAAGCTTATATTTGAAATAGTGAGGCAGTCAATAATAATTGAGTATCGAAGAAAGCTTATATTTGAAATAGTGAGGCAGTCAACAATAATTGAGTATCGAAGAAAGCTTATATTTGAAATATTGAGGCAGTCAATAATAATTGAGTATCGAAGAAAGCTTATATTTGAAATAGTGAGGCAGTCAATAATAATGGAGTATCGAAGAATGCTTATATTTGAAATAGTGAGGCAGTAAATAATAACTGAGTATCGAAGAAAGCTTACTTTTCAAATAGTGAGGTAGTCAATAATAATTGAGTATCGAAGAAAGCTTATATTTGAAATAGTGAGGCAGTCAATAATAATGGAGTATCGAAGAAAGCTTATATTTGAAATAGTGAGGCAGTCAACAATAATTGAGTATCGAAGAAAGCTTATATTTGAAATAGTGAGGCAGTCAATAATAATTGAGTATCGAAGAAAGCTTATATTTGAAATAGTGAGGCAGTCAATAATAATTGAGTATCGAAGAAAGCTTATATTTGAAATAGTGAGGCAGTCAATAATAATTGAGTATCGAAGAAAGCTTATATTTGAAATATTGAGGCAGTCAATAATAATTGAGTATCGAAGAAAGCTTACATTTGAAATAGTGAGGCAGTCAATAATAATTGAGTATCGAAGAAAGCTTATATTTGAAATAGTGAGGCAGTCAACAATAATTGAGTATCGAAGAAAGCTTATATTTGAAATATTGAGGCAGTCAATAATAATTGAGTATCGAAGAAAGCTTATATTTGAAATAGTGAGGCAGTCAATAATAATGGAGTATCGAAGAAAGCCTATATTTGAAATAGTGAGGTAGTCAATAATAATTGAGTATCGAAGAAAGCTTATATTTGAAATAGTGAGGCAATCAACAATAATTGAGTATCGAAGAAAGCTTACATTTGAAATAGTGAGGTAGTCAATAATAATTGAGTATCGAAGAAAGCTTATATTTGAAATAGTGAGGCAGTCAACAATAATTGAGTATCGAAGAAAGCTTATATTTGAAATAGTGAGGTAGTCAATAATAATTGAGTATCGAAGAAAGCTTATATTTGAAATAGTGAGGCAGTCAATAATAACTGAGTATTGAAGAAAGCTTATATTTGAAATAGTGAGGCTGTCAATAATAAGTGAGTATCGAAGAAAGCTTATATTTGAAATAGTGAGGCAGTCAATAATAATTGAGTATCGAAGAAAGCTTATATTTGAAATAGTGAGGCAGTCAATAATAATGGAGTATTGAAGAAAGCTTATATTTGAAATAGTGAGGCAGTCAATAATAATTGAGTAGCGAAGAAAGTTTATATTTGAAATAGTGAGGGAGTCAATAATAATTGAGTATCGAAGAAAGCTTATATTTGAAATAGTGAGGCAGTCAATAATAATGGAGTATCGAAGAAAGCTTATATTTGAAATAGTGAGGCAGTCAATAATAATTGAGTATCGAAGAAAGCTTATATTTGAAATAGTGAGGTAGTCAATAATAATTGAGTATCGAAGAAAGCTTATATTTGAAATAGTGAGGCAGTCAATAATAACGGAGTATCGAAGAAAGCTTATATTTGAAATAGTGAGGCAGTCAATAATAATGGAGTATCGAAGAAAGCTTATATTTGAAATAGTGAGGCAGTCAATAATAATGGAGTATCGAAGAAAGCTTATATTTGAAATAGTGAGGCAGTCAATAATAATTGAGTAGCGAAGAAAGCTTATATTTGAAATAGTGAGGCAGTCAATAATAATGGAGTATCGAAGAAAGCTTATATTTGAAATAGTGAGGCAGTCAATAATAATTGAGTATCGAAGAAAGCTTATATTTGAAATATTGAGGCAGTCAATAATATTTGAGTATCGAAGAAAGCTTATATTTGAAATAGTGAGGCTGTCAATAATAATTGAGTATCGAAGAAAGCTTATATTTGAAATATTGAGGCAGTCAATAATAATTGAGTATCGAAGAAAGCTTATATTTGAAATAGTGAGGCAGTCAATAATAATTGAGTATCGAAGAAAGCTTATATTTGAAATAGTGAGGCAGTCAACAATAATTGAGTATCGAAGAAAGCTTATATTTGAAATATTGAGGCAGTCAATAATAATTGAGTATCGAAGAAAGCTTATATTTGAAATAGTGAGGCAGTCAATAATAATGGAGTATCGAAGAATGCTTATATTTGAAATAGTGAGGCAGTAAATAATAACTGAGTATCGAAGAAAGCTTACTTTTCAAATAGTGAGGTAGTCAATAATAATTGAGTATCGAAGAAAGCTTATATTTGAAATAGTGAGGCAGTCAATAATAACTGAGTATTGAAGAAAGCTTATATTTGAAATAGTGAGGCACTCAATAATAATTGAGTATCGAAGAAAGCTTATATTTGAAAGAGTGAGGCAGTCAATAATAATGGAGTATCGAAGAAAGCTTATATTTGAAATAGTGAGGAAGTCAATAATAATGGAGTATCGAAGAAAGCTTATATTTGAAAAAGTGAGGCAGTCAATAATAATGGAGTATCGAAGAAAGCCTATATTTGAAATAGTGAGGCAGTCAATAATAATTGAGTATCGAAGAAAGCTTATATTTGAAATAGTGAGGCAGTCAATAATAATGGAGTATTGAAGAAAGCTTATATTTGAAATAGTGAGGCAGTAAATAATAACTGAGTATCGAAGAAAGCTTACTTTTCAAATAGTGAGGCAGTCAATAATAATTGAGTATCGAAGAAAGCTTATATTTGAAATAGTGAGGCAGTCAATAATAATGGAGTATCGAAGAAAGCTTATATTTGAAATAGTGAGGCAGTCAACAATAATTGAGTATCGAAGAAAGCTTATATTTGAAATAGTGAGGCAGTCAATAATAATTGAGTATCGAAGAAAGCTTATATTTGAAATAGTGAGGCAGTCAATAATAATTGAGTATCGAAGAAAGCTTATATTTGAAATAGTGAGGCAGTCAATAATAATTGAGTATCGAAGAAAGCTTATATTTGAAATATTGAGGCTGTCAATAATAATTGAGTATCGAAGAAAGCTTATATTTGAAATAGTGAGGCAGTCAATAATAATTGAGTATCGAAGAAAGCTTATATTTGAAATAGTGAGGCAGTCAACAATAATTGAGTATCGAAGAAAGCTTATATTTGAAATATTGGGGCAGTCAATAATAATTGATTATCGAAGAAAGCTTATATTTGAAAAAGTGAGGCAGTCAATAATAATGGAGTATCGAAGAAAGCTTATATTTGAAATAGTGAGGTAGTCAATAATAATTGAGTATCGAAGAAAGCTTATATTTGAAATAGTGAGGCAATCAACAATAATTGAGTATCGAAGAAAGCTTACATTTGAAATAGTGAGGTAGTCAATAATAATTGAGTATCGAAGAAAGCTTATATTTGAAATAGTGAGGCAGTCAACAATAATTGAGTATCGAAGAAAGCTTATATTTGAAATAGTGAGGTAGTCAATAATAATTGAGTATCGAAGAAAGCTTATATTTGAAATAGTGAGGCAGTCAATAATAATGGAGTATCGAAGAAAGCTTATATTTGAAATAGTGAGGCAGTCAATAATAATTGAGTATCGAAGAAAGCTTATATTTGAAATAGTGAGGTAGTCAATAATAATTGAGTATCGAAGAAAGCTTATATTTGAAATAGTGAGGCAGTCAATAATAATGGAGTATCGAAGAAAGCTTATATTTGAAATAGTGGGGCAGTCAATAATAATGGAGTAGCGAAGAAAGCTTATATTTGAAATAGTGAGGCAGTCAATAATAATGGAGTATCGAAGAAAGCTTATATTTGAAATAGTGAGGCAGTCAATAATAATTGAGTATCGAAGAAAGCTTATATTTGAAATACTGAGGCAGTCAATAATAATGGAGTATCGAAGAAAGCTTATATTTGAAATAGTGAGGCAGTCAACAATAACTGAGTATTGAAGAAAGCTTGTATTTGAAATAGTGAGGCAGTCAGTAATAATTGAGTATCGAAGAAAGCTTATATTTGAAATAGTGAGGCAGTCAACAATAATTGAGTATCGAAGAAAGCTTATATTTGAAATAGTGAGGCAGTCAACAATAATTGAGTAGCGAAGAAAGCTTATATTTGAAATAGTGAGGCAGTCAACAATAATTGAGTATCGAAGAAAGCTTATATTTGAAATAGTGAGGCAGTCAACAATAATTGAGTATCGAAGAAAGCTTATATTTGAAATAGTGAGGCAGTCAATAATAACTGAGTATTGAAGAAAGCTTATATTTGAAATAGTGAGGCAGTCAATAATAATTGAGTATCGAAGAAAGCTTATATTTGAAATAGTGAGGCAGTCAATAATAATGGAGTATCGAAGAAAGCTTATGTTTGAAATAGTGAGGCAGTCAATAATAATGGAGTATCGAAGAAAGCTTATATTTGAAATAGTGAGGCAGTCAATAATACTGGAGTATCGAAGAAAGCTTATATTTGAAATAGTGAGGCAGTCAATAATAATGGAGTATCGAAGAAAGCTTATATTTGAAATAGTGAGGTAGTCAATAATAATTGAGTATCGAAGAAAGCTTATATTTGAAATAGTGAGGCAGTCAATAATAATTGAGTATCGAAGAAAGCTTATATTTGAAATAGTGAGGCAGTCAATAATAATGGAGTATCGAAGAAAGCTTATATTTGAAATAGTGAGGCAGTCAATAATAATTGAGTAGCGAAGAAAGCTTATATTTGAAATAGTGAGGCAGTCAACAATAATTGAGTATCGAAGAAAGCTTATATTTGAAATAGTGAGGCAGTCAATAATAATGGAGTATCGAAGAAAGCTTATATTTGAAATAGTGAGGCAGTCAATAATAACTGAGTATCCAAGAAAGCTTATATTTGAAATAGTGAGGCAGTCAATAATAATGGAGTATCGAAGAAAGCTTATATTTGAAATAGTGAGGCAGTCAATAATAATTGAGTATCGAAGAAAGCTTATATTTGAAATAGTGAGGTAGTCAATAATAATTGAGTATCGAAGAAAGCTTATATTTGAAATAGTGAGGCAGTCAATAATAATGGAGTATCGAAGAAAGCTTATATTTGAAATAGTGAGGCAGTCAACAATAATTGAGTATCGAAGAAAGCTTATATTTGAAATAGTGAGGCAGTCAATAATAATTGAGTATCGAAGAATGCTTATATTTGAAATAGTGAGGCAGTCAATAATAATTGAGTATCGAAGAAAGCTTATATTTGAAATAGTGAGGCAGTCAATAATAATTGAGTATCGAAGAAAGCTTATATTTGAAATATTGAGGCAGTCAATAATAATTGAGTATCGAAGAAAGATTATATTTGAAATAGTGAGGCAGTCAATAATAAGTGAGTATCGAAGAAAGCTTATATTTGAAATAGTGAGGCAGTCAACAATAATTGAGTATCGAAGAAAGCTTATATTTGAAATATTGAGGCAGTCAATAATAATTGAGTATCGAAGAAAGCTTATATTTGAAATAGTGAGGTAGTCAATAATAATTGAGTATCGAAGAAAGCTTATATTTGAAATAGTGAGGCAGTCAATAATAACTGAGTATTGAAGAAAGCTTATATTTGAAATAGTGAGGCACTCAATAATAATTGAGTATCGAAGAAAGCTTATATTTGAAATAGTGAGGCAGTCAATAATAATTGAGTATCGAAGAAAGCTTATATTTGAAATATTGAGGCAGTCAATAATAATTGAGTATCGAAGAAAGCTTATATTTGAAATAGTGAGGCAGTCAATAATAATTGAGTATCGAAGAAAGCTTATATTTGAAATATTGAGGCAGTCAATAATAATTGAGTATCGAAGAAAGCTTATATTTGAAATAGTGAGGCAGTCAATAATAATTGAGTATCGAAGAAAGCTTATATTTGAAATAGTGAGGCAGTCAACAATAATTGAGTATCGAAGAAAGCTTATATTTGAAATATTGAGGCAGTCAATAATAATTGAGTATCGAAGAAAGCTTATATTTGAAATAGTGAGGCAGTCAATAATAATGGAGTATCGAAGAATGCTTATATTTGAAATAGTGAGGCAGTAAATAATAACTGAGTATCGAAGAAAGCTTACTTTTCAAATAGTGAGGTAGTCAATAATAATTGAGTATCGAAGAAAGCTTATATTTGAAATAGTGAGGCAGTCAATAATAATGGAGTATCGAAGAAAGCTTATATTTGAAATAGTGAGGCAGTCAACAATAATTGAGTATCGAAGAAAGCTTATATTTGAAATAGTGAGGCAGTCAATAATAATTGAGTATCGAAGAAAGCTTATATTTGAAATAGTGAGGCAGTCAATAATAATTGAGTATCGAAGAAAGCTTATATTTGAAATATTGAGGCAGTCAATAATAATTGAGTATCGAAGAAAGATTATATTTGAAATAGTGAGGCAGTCAATAACAAGTGAGTATCGAAGAAAGCTTATATTTGAAATAGTGAGGCAGTCAACAATAATTGAGTATCGAAGAAAGCTTATATTTGAAATATTGAGGCAGTCAATAATAATTGAGTATCGAAGAAAGCTTATATTTGAAATAGTGAGGTAGTCAATAATAATTGAGTATCGAAGAAAGCTTATATTTGAAATAGTGAGGCAGTCAATAATAACTGAGTATTGAAGAAAGCTTATATTTGAAATAGTGAGGCACTCAATAATAATTGAGTATCGAAGAAAGCTTATATTTGAAATAGTGAGGCAGTCAATAATAATTGAGTATCGAAGAAAGCTTATATTTGAAATATTGAGGCAGTCAATAATAATTGAGTATCGAAGAAAGCTTATATTTGAAATAGTGAGGCAGTCAATAATAATTGAGTATCGAAGAAAGCTTATATTTGAAATATTGAGGCAGTCAATAATAATTGAGTATCGAAGAAAGCTTATATTTGAAATAGTGAGGCAGTCAATAATAATTGAGTATCGAAGAAAGCTTATATTTGAAATAGTGAGGCAGTCAACAATAATTGAGTATCGAAGAAAGCTTATATTTGAAATATTGAGGCAGTCAATAATAATTGAGTATCGAAGAAAGCTTATATTTGAAATAGTGAGGCAGTCAATAATAATGGAGTATCGAAGAATGCTTATATTTGAAATAGTGAGGCAGTAAATAATAACTGAGTATCGAAGAAAGCTTACTTTTCAAATAGTGAGGTAGTCAATAATAATTGAGTATCGAAGAAAGCTTATATTTGAAATAGTGAGGCAGTCAATAATAATGGAGTATCGAAGAAAGCTTATATTTGAAATAGTGAGGCAGTCAACAATAATTGAGTATCGAAGAAAGCTTATATTTGAAATAGTGAGGCAGTCAATAATAATTGAGTATCGAAGAAAGCTTATATTTGAAATAGTGAGGCAGTCAATAATAATTGAGTATCGAAGAAAGCTTATATTTGAAATAGTGAGGCAGTCAATAATAATTGAGTATCGAAGAAAGCTTATATTTGAAATATTGAGGCAGTCAATAATAATTGAGTATCGAAGAAAGCTTACATTTGAAATAGTGAGGCAGTCAATAATAATTGAGTATCGAAGAAAGCTTATATTTGAAATAGTGAGGCAGTCAACAATAATTGAGTATCGAAGAAAGCTTATATTTGAAATATTGAGGCAGTCAATAATAATTGAGTATCGAAGAAAGCTTATATTTGAAATAGTGAGGCAGTCAATAATAATGGAGTATCGAAGAAAGCCTATATTTGAAATAGTGAGGTAGTCAATAATAATTGAGTATCGAAGAAAGCTTATATTTGAAATAGTGAGGCAATCAACAATAATTGAGTATCGAAGAAAGCTTACATTTGAAATAGTGAGGTAGTCAATAATAATTGAGTATCGAAGAAAGCTTATATTTGAAATAGTGAGGCAGTCAACAATAATTGAGTATCGAAGAAAGCTTATATTTGAAATAGTGAGGTAGTCAATAATAATTGAGTATCGAAGAAAGCTTATATTTGAAATAGTGAGGCAGTCAATAATAACTGAGTATTGAAGAAAGCTTATATTTGAAATAGTGAGGCTGTCAATAATAAGTGAGTATCGAAGAAAGCTTATATTTGAAATAGTGAGGCAGTCAATAATAATTGAGTATCGAAGAAAGCTTATATTTGAAATAGTGAGGCAGTCAATAATAATGGAGTATTGAAGAAAGCTTATATTTGAAATAGTGAGGCAGTCAATAATAATTGAGTAGCGAAGAAAGTTTATATTTGAAATAGTGAGGGAGTCAATAATAATTGAGTATCGAAGAGAGCTTATATTTGAAATAGTGAGGCAGTCAATAATAATGGAGTATCGAAGAAAGCTTATATTTGAAATAGTGAGGCAGTCAATAATAATTGAGTATCGAAGAAAGCTTATATTTGAAATAGTGAGGTAGTCAATAATAATGGAGTATCGAAGAATGCTTATATTTGAAATAGTGAGGCAGTAAATAATAACTGAGTATCGAAGAAAGCTTACTTTTCAAATAGTGAGGTAGTCAATAATAATTGAGTATCGAAGAAAGCTTATATTTGAAATAGTGAGGCAGTCAATAATAATGGAGTATCGAAGAAAGCTTATATTTGAAATAGTGAGGCAGTCAACAATAATTGAGTATCGAAGAAAGCTTATATTTGAAATAGTGAGGCAGTCAATAATAATTGAGTATCGAAGAAAGCTTATATTTGAAATAGTGAGGCAGTCAATAATAATTGAGTATCGAAGAAAGCTTATATTTGAAATAGTGAGGCAGTCAATAATAATTGAGTATCGAAGAAAGCTTATATTTGAAATATTGAGGCAGTCAATAATAATTGAGTATCGAAGAAAGCTTACATTTGAAATAGTGAGGCAGTCAATAATAATTGAGTATCGAAGAAAGCTTATATTTGAAATAGTGAGGCAGTCAACAATAATTGAGTATCGAAGAAAGCTTATATTTGAAATATTGAGGCAGTCAATAATAATTGAGTATCGAAGAAAGCTTATATTTGAAATAGTGAGGCAGTCAATAATAATGGAGTATCGAAGAAAGCCTATATTTGAAATAGTGAGGTAGTCAATAATAATTGAGTATCGAAGAAAGCTTATATTTGAAATAGTGAGGCAATCAACAATAATTGAGTATCGAAGAAAGCTTACATTTGAAATAGTGAGGTAGTCAATAATAATTGAGTATCGAAGAAAGCTTATATTTGAAATAGTGAGGCAGTCAACAATAATTGAGTATCGAAGAAAGCTTATATTTGAAATAGTGAGGTAGTCAATAATAATTGAGTATCGAAGAAAGCTTATATTTGAAATAGTGAGGCAGTCAATAATAACTGAGTATTGAAGAAAGCTTATATTTGAAATAGTGAGGCTGTCAATAATAAGTGAGTATCGAAGAAAGCTTATATTTGAAATAGTGAGGCAGTCAATAATAATTGAGTATCGAAGAAAGCTTATATTTGAAATAGTGAGGCAGTCAATAATAATGGAGTATTGAAGAAAGCTTATATTTGAAATAGTGAGGCAGTCAATAATAATTGAGTAGCGAAGAAAGTTTATATTTGAAATAGTGAGGGAGTCAATAATAATTGAGTATCGAAGAGAGCTTATATTTGAAATAGTGAGGCAGTCAATAATAATGGAGTATCGAAGAAAGCTTATATTTGAAATAGTGAGGCAGTCAATAATAATTGAGTATCGAAGAAAGCTTATATTTGAAATAGTGAGGTAGTCAATAATAATTGAGTATCGAAGAAAGCTTATATTTGAAATAGTGAGGCAGTCAATAATAACGGAGTATCGAAGAAAGCTTATATTTGAAATAGTGAGGCAGTCAATAATAATGGAGTATCGAAGAAAGCTTATATTTGAAATAGTGAGGCAGTCAATAATAATGGAGTATCGAAGAAAGCTTATATTTGAAATAGTGAGGCAGTCAATAATAATTGAGTAGCGAAGAAAGCTTATATTTGAAATAGTGAGGCAGTCAATAATAATGGAGTATCGAAGAAAGCTTATATTTGAAATAGTGAGGCAGTCAATAATAATTGAGTAGCGAAGAAAGCTTATATTTGAAATAGTGAGGTAGTCAATAATAATTGAGTATCGAAGAAAGCTTATATTTGAAATAGTGAGGCAGTCAATAATAATTGAGTATCGAAGAAAGCTTATATTTGAAATAGTGAGGCAGTCAATAATAATGGAGTATCGAAGAAAGCTTATATTTGAAATAGTGAGGCAGTCAATAATAATTGAGTATCGAAGAAAGCTTATATTTGAAATAGTGAGGCAGTCAATAATAACGGAGTATCGAAGAAAGCTTATATTTGAAATAGTGAGGCAGTCAATAATAATTGAGTATCGAAGAAAGCTTATATTTGAAATAGTGAGGCAGTCAATAATAATGGAGTATCGAAGAAAGCTTATATTTGAAATAGTGAGGCAGTCAATAATAATTGAGTATCGAAGAAAGCTTATATTTGAAATAGTGAGGCAGTCAACAATAATTGAGTATCGAAGAAAGCTTATATTTGAAATATTGAGGCAGTCAATAATAATTGAGTATCGAAGAAAGCTTATATTTGAAATAGTGAGGCCGTCAATAATAATTGAGTATCGAAGAAAGCTTTTATTTGAAATAGTGAGGCAGTCAATAATAATGGAGTATCGAAGAAAGCTTATATTTGAAATAGTGAGGCAGTCAATAATAATTGAGTATCGAAGAAAGCTTATATTTGAAATAGTGAGGCAGTCAACAATAATTGAGTATCGAAGAAAGCTTATATTTGAAATATTGAGGCAGTCAATAATAATTGAGTATCGAAGAAAGCTTATATTTGAAATAGTGAGGCAGTCAATAATAATGGAGTATCGAAGAAAGCTTATATTTGAAATAGTGAGGCAGTCAATAATAATTGAGTATCGAAGAAAGCTTATATTTGAAATAGTGAGGCAGTCAATAATAATGGAGTATCGAAGAAAGCTTATATTTGAAATAGTGAGGCAGTCAATAATAATTGAGTAGCGAAGAAAGCTTATATTTGAAATAGTGAGGCAGTCAATAATAATGGAGTATCGAAGAAAGCTTATATTTGAAATAGTGAGGCAGTCAATAATAATTGAGTAGCGAAGAAAGCTTATATTTGAAATAGTGAGGTAGTCAATAATAATTGAGTATCGAAGAAAGCTTATATTTGAAATAGTGAGGCAGTCAATAATAATTGAGTATCGAAGAAAGCTTATATTTGAAATAGTGAGGCAGTCAATAATAATGGAGTATCGAAGAAAGCTTATATTTGAAATAGTGAGGCAGTCAATAATAATTGAGTATCGAAGAAAGCTTATATTTGAAATAGTGAGGCAGTCAATAATAACGGAGTATCGAAGAAAGCTTATATTTGAAATAGTGAGGCAGTCAATAATAATTGAGTATCGAAGAAAGCTTATATTTGAAATAGTGAGGCAGTCAATAATAATGGAGTATCGAAGAAAGCTTATATTTGAAATAGTGAGGCAGTCAATAATAATTGAGTATCGAAGAAAGCTTATATTTGAAATAGTGAGGCAGTCAACAATAATTGAGTATCGAAGAAAGCTTATATTTGAAATATTGAGGCAGTCAATAATAATTGAGTATCGAAGAAAGCTTATATTTGAAATAGTGAGGCAGTCAATAATAATGGAGTATCGAAGAATGCTTATATTTGAAATAGTGAGGCAGTAAATAATAACTGAGTATCGAAGAAAGCTTACTTTTCAAATAGTGAGGTAGTCAATAATAATTGAGTATCGAAGAAAGCTTATATTTGAAATAGTGAGGCAGTCAATAATAATGGAGTATCGAAGAAAGCTTATATTTGAAATAGTGAGGCAGTCAATAATAATGGAGTATCGAAGAAAGCTTATATTTGAAATAGTGAGGCAGTCAATAATAATTGAGTAGCGAAGAAAGCTTATATTTGAAATAGTGAGGTAGTCAATAATAATTGAGTATCGAAGAAAGCTTATATTTGAAATAGTGAGGCAGTCAACAATAATTGAGTATCGAAGAAAGCTTATATTTGAAATAGTGAGGTAGTCAATAATAACTGAGTATTGAAGAAAGCTTACTTTTCAAATAGTGAGGTAGTAAATAATATGAGCTATAATGTTTTATCTAGAGAAGAAAAATGTGTGAAGAAAGAAAATTGAGATTTCATCAAAACATTTTTCATTGTGTTTAAAAAAGATTGAATAATTTGTATTGGGAAGAAATCAATTTATAATAAAATAGTTTATGTTCTGTTTTGAATTGTAAAAAAATTGCGATTTTGTTTGAATTGAATTAATTTAAGTTCTAAAAGAGAATAAATATCAAAATAGTAAATGATGAAAAGAAACAGAAAATAAATCGAAAATCTTGCGGAAGAACTTGTTAATCCTGTAAAAAATTCCAAAGACCTCGATCACAGCTGGTTATTTAATAATTTGTCTAGCCAAATACATAAAAAGGTTAAAATCAGTAAAGACTAATATATAAGATAATTCCAAGTCAATCAACTTTCTTTCTTGTCATATGAAGATGGTATTGTTCTGTAAAGAAAATGTTATGAATCTTCAAGAGAAATACTTATAATTTATGTCAGTGACACTTCAGAGATTTATCAATTTGAAAATTTTAGGGTTTTGTCTGGTTGTTGGTTAATTGACTGGTATTTTATGACATATCAACTCTTATGGGATATTTAATGCCAAATCCTGTTATTGATATAATGGTTAGAATGTTTGCAAATGGCATGATAGACTGGAGTTCAATCCTAGGTCAAGTCATACTAAAAATTCAAAAAATGGTACTTGGTACTAGAGTCGGCCAACTTACATTACTATATATATATATATATATATATATCCACAAAGAGATTTGTATTTTTTGAATTTGATACAAATCTCTTCGTGGACCTTTCTATTTTAAATAGATCCTTATTCTTTCTTTGGACCTACAACAACCATCTTTATATATATATATATATATATATATATATATATATATATATATAAGGATTTGTAAATGAATTTTTTGCTGGTAACTTTATTTTCAAATGAGTTGTTATCGTTCATTTGTTTGCACACAGTTAAATGGTTTAAAGTATTCCTATCTAACACAAATATTTCTATTTAATATTACTCATTTGTTTGCACATAGTTAAATGATTTCAAGTTTTGCTATCTAACATTTGTAATTCTATTTATCAAATATTCTTATCTAACAATTTAACACAGCTGTATGGTTTCAAAAAACCAATAATAATCCTTAGTAGATGATCGAACAGTTCTATTTGACCCATAGATGAGACCCTAACAGGTACAATCATTCTGGGTCAGAGTGAACCTGGGAGTAATGACAAGGAAGGGAGACTCTGCATTCATCAAATCTCCATAACAGGAACCTCAAAATTAAATGCAGTTTAGTCATACCCAAGACATTTGTTGAGAGGGGTCTTACCCCTCAGTTAAGGTGCAGTCAGCATATTCTGCAGCCTCACTCAACTACACTGCCAAGCAGGTTTGGTCTAGATAATTAATGATAGTAGCTCACGATAACAAGTAATTATTTTACATTTCCATCTTGAAGAATTTCTTATAAATCTAATTAGTAATGTTTAATTAAATGTGAATAATTATTTCAATATGACAAATAATTTGCTTTTCTTTTTTTCTTTTGAGGTTTGGTAATTAAGAATCTATCTGAACTAACCTGGTTTTCTGCAGAAAATTGCTCATTGGATGAGATCATCTTCATGGTGAACAATCTTTTTTTTATTTTAAAACCTTTCCTTTTAATATCTATGCATATCAAATTTGGTAGCTCAACATTAAACTGTTTGACCATCTTTAGAGGACAGACAAACAAATTCTTCCAGATCATTTATATAGAAGATTGTACAGAGATTATACTGAAGCATTTCTCTAAGTTACTTTTAACCTACAAAATTATTGTAATGTTACTGAGGTGGATTACTGAAATAATAACTCCAATTGTAACTTACACTGAAAAGGGTTTATTTTACAAGACGTACAAGGATGTGTTAACAGAGGTATATTGCTAGTTAGTCTCACAAGGAAGACAGTGTATTTATCTGGCTCTCCACCAAAGTGTGACACAAGGCCTTTCTTATGGTGGGAGCTGGGCACAAACCAAAGCTTATGTGCAGCAGGTACAAAAATACCTTGACGCCGTCAGCATTCTCCTTAAAAAAAAGTACCTCAGGTGCCAACCCAACCTTGCAAACAGGTTAAGCCAGAAGGGAGTGTCAATCTCAGCCAGCTGACACAAATGCCAGACAGCCTTGTCAGCTATCCAGCATGCGTGTCAGGCACCCTCGACAGAAATGTCTTATCTCATTGGGAAGATGGGCTGTCAACACAGTCAACGCTCATACTCAAAAAGTATGGTCTATTTGACAGAAATGTCTTGTCTCATTGGGAAGATGGGCTGCCAACACAGTCAACGCTCATACTCAAAAAGAATAGTCTATTCTATACAGAGAGTTATCATCTCTTCTCTATAACAACAATATAGATTGATTTTCAAATCAATTACAATAACACAAATCATTTATAATAGTTTATTACAAAGGAATTTGAAAAAACAATTACAAAGTAAACAAACAAAAACACATAAATTTTACTAATAATTAAAAGCAAATGTGACAAATCCCAAATCCCATAATGAATACATGGCAAATCTTTAGAAATACTAGATTTTGGTTTCTTTGTTTTAATTGCATATCAACCTTTTTTAGGTCATTTAATTCCAAAGCCATTCTCCTAGAAGAACAGTTGTGGTACTATTTAACCCATAGCTGAGAGGATAAGGGGGTTCATACCTTTCACAAGGGTATTTGCCCGAAAGTGAACGTAATAGCGTGACTGGAATACGAACTCGCTTACTACGATTCCGCAGTTCATTGCTTTAACCATTACACCACAAGGACACCCCCAGAAATATTAGAAATAAAATATTTAAAATTAGATATTAAAATATAAAATAAAATAAAAAACAAAATTAGAAAAGAGTTTATAAAAATTTCTATAGAAAAATTTTTAAATTGTTTTATTGAGTTAAATTTAAAATGAAAACTACTTATTTAAAAAAACATGGAAATATTTTTTAAATTTAAGTTAGAATTAAAAGTTATGATAATAAAATTTCCCTTTGATATTTTATGAAATATGTATTAAATGTAACTTATAATACTGAGAATTATTTTTAATGATAGACCTCATTTTAAAATTAATGAAATTTCATATAAAATCATCGATAGATTTTAAGATTTATTCTAAAATAAATAACTTAATTTAAAGCTGGTAAAAAAATTTCTTTACTTGAATCAGCAAAGTGTTAAAAGCCAATAAAACGAAAAAAAAATCTTTCAAAAAAGATTGTTTAGTAAAATATTAATTGAACAAAAAAAGTTGTGAAACCTTAATGCACTTTGACTCTCAACTACCCAGGATACCCTGGGCTGACGACAAAATTTGAAAATCAGCTGTAATTTATGATGATAAAATTCAATAAAACAAAAAAGTCTGAATAAAAAGGATATTTTTCAAAACAGCAGTTGATCGTCTTCCTCGTGGAATTTCTGATGGAAATCTTCAGGTTTTCCAGATAACAAAGACATTTTAAGAATACATACAAAGTTGGATGAACTGAAAAAAATAAAGAAATATGTTTCTTAGGGCAAATTATAAGTGAAACATCAAAAGGATATTTTTTAAAAGTTAAAACATTAGAAATAACTGTATAATCTGTGTGTGTGTGTGTGTGTGTGTGTGTGGACAGATTTTTCCTTTCCTGAAGTGAGTGTAAATTTTTTTGGCAAACTTTGCATATATTTATGCATATATTTATATATATATATATATATATATATATATATACTAGCTGTACCTGGCCATGTGTTGCTGTGGTTCAGTTTGTTTAAATGGGGAAAAAAAATGCATGTTTCTAATATGTTTAAGTTTCCAATACTTGTGGATATACAATATTCTAGATAGTTCCAGTTTCCATGTAAAATTTAAGAATAAGTTTTTAGAATAAAAAGAAATTTACTTACTACTGAACCAACGAAATATGGTTTAAAGTTTATTAACGAAAGAAAACTTTTTAAGGAATGTCTTTTGTTGAAGTTTAAGACAAAAAAAAAAGTCATGTTGAAAAAATAAAATGAAATATTTCGTAAACAATTCGTTACTACTGAACTGACGAAATGTGGTTAAAGAAAGAAAACTTTTTAATGGATGTCTTTCGTTGAAGTAAAACAAAAAAAAGGAAAGTTGAAAAAATATAAGAAGATATTTTGTAAACAATTCGTTAGAATAAAAAAAATTTACTTACTACTGAACCAACGAAATATGGTTTAAAGTTTAGTGTCTCTGTTTAATTCAACCAAAAAAGAAAGTGACTATGCAGAAAAATTAAGTCATGTGTAAAATTCTTTGAAACGGAAGTTATGTTTTCGGGTTCGGCTTTTGTCGGAGAAAAACAACTTATTAAAAATATTTTTTTAATCATTGTAATATTTTTGGAAAATAAGTATATAAAAACACTCTTGAATTCGAATAAAATACTCTCAGAAAATTTTAAACAAATTAGTGGTATAAAACTGGAGATTATCGGTTAGTAACAAACATTTGTATTTTTATTTATATAGATATACAATGAAACAGTGTGTCTGGGGATGACAATTCATATGTTCCCCACACTGGAGGTTGAGCACTCTGGCAAAGGAATTAACAGATGTCACTCTTGTAATGCAAGGCTCTTCTAACAAATTGAGTACTCCTCTATCCAAGAGTGCAAAAATGTAAACAAACAGAAAATTAATATATATGTGTTAAATTCCCAAGTTGACATTAGGTCGCGGAATGGCTAAGCATTATGTTATCGGTCTTACGTAAAATTAGGAGGGTTTTGATCCTTGACTGAAGCGTCCAGTGTGTCTAGCCACACTGAAGAGTTGTGGTACAATGAAACAGTCTGTCTGTGGATGACAATATATATATATATATATATATATAGTGTAATTAGAAGGAAACTTAAACCTGGTTAAGTTGTCATAATAAATTTATTTTGGTGGAGAATATTATTATACTCTCCGTCTCATTAGATGACGTTTTACATGTCATTCTTGAGGTTGCTGAACAGCAAATATGGAATTACAGTTCATATGTGTACAATGTCTTCGGACGCTAACTGGATATTACAAATATATATATATATATATATATATATATATATATATATATATATATATATATATATATTGTGAGACAACAAAAAAGTAGTGAAAAAACTTTATCCTTTTTTATTATTGTCACAATTTATAATGAAACTTCAATGGCTTAGATGCAAATAGGAAGTGATTATTTTCCTTGATTATTGTTGTCAATGTTGACTAATTCATAATTTTCTAAAAAGTCATAATTTTCCAAAATGAAAATTTTCAGAAATAACAAAAAATACTAAATTTCTTGGAATTTTCTTCTCTTTGATTTGATATCCTAATTTGTGATTAGACTTTTGCTAATAACTTTTCACTACAATTAAGGGAACTTGGACTACAATAACCAAGGAAAATAATCACTTCCTGTGTGCATCAAAATTAATGACAATAAGAAAAATGGTTAACTTTTTTCCTTGCCTGTTTTATATGTTCAATACAGAATGAGATAATCTTTGATTTCTTTGGATTGGAACAAAGATCCCTTATCATATTTCAATATGATAAAATGTTGTATCGTTGATTCAATAAAGGTATTCCACAGGTACAAGCCGAAGAGTTGGCAAGTCTATCAGAGAGCGATTAACGCTTTTTTCCTGAAGTAGTCAGACACCATCCATTTATATCTTTACCGGTGTCATACTAAAAAGAGTCACTGAGTGTATAGTTCCGGTATAACATAAAGGATCTTTGTCCCAACCCTTTAGTGAGAAGGAAAAGATTCTAATTAACATTTTGCTGTTATCATTCAAATCTTAAGAATTTGGATGATTAAAAAATGACACTCAACAACTAAGATTGGATAAAATTATCATTCAATTGTAAATTGGACTGAAAATTGCCATATTCACTAAATTAGAACATTTTTAATGTATTGCTCTTATAAAAACTTGCTATGATGTGTTGTTGTTTGGATACGGCTACGTACAGATATAATGAAAATTTTTTGATGTGTTGCTGTTTGGTTATAGCTACGTACAGATATAATGAGAATTTTTTGGTGTGTTGCTGTTTGGTTATGGCAACGTACAGATGTAATGAGAATTTTTGGATGCATTGTGGTTTGTTTATATCTACATACAGATATAATGAGAATTTTTAGATGTATTGCAGTTTCTTTATATCTATGTACAGATATAATGAGAATTTTTTGATGTGTTGCTGTTCAGTTATATCTACGTACAGATATAATGAGAATTTTTGGATGTATTGTGGTTTGTTTATAGCTACGCAAAGATATAATGAGAATTCTTTGATGTGTGTAATTCCTCTCTGTTGTAGAAGTCATAATTTGACTGAGTTGTCATAAAAAGTAACAAGAATTAGGAAGATGTAGGGTAATTCCTACGAAAATTATTATTAATAATAATAATAATGATTGAAGAAGCAAGAAGAATTAGTAAGATGAAGGATAATACTTATCAAAATTATAAATAATATTGATTGACCATGCAAGAATTAAGAAGATGAAGGATAATACTTGTCAAAATTATAAATAATAATGATTGACAAAACTTCATTTAAAAAATCAATGGAAAAATAAAGCAGATGTAGCTCTAACTTTGGGATCATATGGAAATAAAAGACATAAATTTTTAAGAGGAAGATTTTTTTTTTCTCTTTTCATCATTTATTGTGCTTAGGAATATGATTTTGAAAAACTCGGTCAAGTCTGGACAAATTTAAAGACATTTCCACGACAATTTAATAGGAAACAAAGATGCATTTGAAGATGATAGAAAAAAATCTCTCTATGACATGAAGTCTTTTGCAATGAATGAAAAAAGACAAAAACAATTGTGAAGTCTTTGACTTACATCATCCAAATGAAAACCAGAAATGCCAGAATTTTGAGTCTCGTGACTTTTAAATGAAGCTGAAAAGAGAAGAAAAGATTATTAAAGAATTAAAATCAATATTAAATAATAAAAATGCAAAAAATAAAATATCAATTAAACATAAGTAAAATATTAATAAAACATAAATAAAGTTTTAATTGATTTAAAAAAAAAATTAAAAAGACTTTAATGCACCTTGGCTTTAGGATACCTTGCATACCTGAGCTTACAAAATTCACAAAAAAATCAAGCACAAAACGTATTCTTCCAGTGTACAGACATTTTTGTTTGAAGTTTCCAAGGAAAATCTTTTATTATTAGTATCTCAAGTGATTTCTTTATAATGTATAGTAAAATAGTGCTCAGCCTGAAATATTGGGCCTACACTCAATAATAGAATATTTGGCTTACAGGTTCAAAAGGTTAAATTAAATATAATCAAACAAATATCCCATCACATACACCGGAATTTCGATTACTTTTATTTTTCCTTTTTAAATATAGATGCAGCTTCTGTTTGATTTTTGGAACCTCTTGATAAATTTTCTCTTTTTGTTCATGACAGTCACACACACACACACACACACACACACACACACACACACACACACACACACACACACACACACACACACACACGTGCGAAGATGCACATACACACGTGCGAAGATGCACACACACGTGCAAAGATGCACACACACGTGCGAAGATGCACGCACATGTGCGAAGATGCACACACAGTGGTTAAAAAAAAACAACGCATTTTTCCTATTTCTATTTATTTCCCAAAACGTTTAAAAAGTTAAAAATGAATAAGTTATCTAAAGTGAATAATTCAAATATAAAAATTCAAAGAAAATGTCTTTTATAGAATGTAAAAATATAAAGTTATAAATATTTTGTATAATTTATGGTTTTTCAATGGTGATCAATACTATATTTATTTTATTGATCCATTTTCTAAATGAAAAAATTATGATCAATATGAAGATTTCTAACTTTAAGAGAATAATGTTTTCCTCCCCCCCCCCGCAAAAAAAAAAGAAAAGATGACAATTAAATGATATCAGTTCACTTACCCAACATACATTTCAATCGAATCGCACATACAACAAAATCTGCAAAAGTTATCTGTCCAGTTTTGTTGCTATAACGCATGACCAGAGCTTGGAATGTGTTATTGCTGAGTTTAAAACCTGTATGAAAATAAGATAAATCTTTAGCTCAAATGGGATTTCAATTACCTCTATTTTTCATTTTTAAACACAGATGCAGTGTTTGTCTGATATTTGAGCCTCTAAATATATTTCGTTTTTCTATTAATGACAATTAAGTCAGTTATATCCACACACATACACAAGACAAAAATAGATAAGAAATGAAATGTTAATTTTCTTCAAATTTTTCCACTGGAATTGGTCAAACCTTTTTCTTATTTGCAAATTCATTAATAAAAAAAAAAGAAATTTTTTAAATTTCTTTGCTTTATTGATCATTGATATTTAATTCTATCATGCACAAAGAACAATCAATTTTACAAACAAATTCCTAATTCTTAATTCTATAAACTTTCCATAAGAGGGTTGAGTTATTTTATATTGACTAATATTTCTTCTTAAATTCATTGACATGTCTTGAAATGATAAGAAAAGTAAAATCACATATAATCTGACTATATATCCAATTAAAGACTGTTTTTCTGACACATTAACATTTATATGGGTCATGCTTTAATATTGTAGCCATATACTTACCAGAATGATTGAGAGCTGAACGCAATTCATATGAATTTAAATTCCCACTTTTATCAATATCAAATTTTTGGAAAGTTGTCTGCAGGAGAAAATAATTACATGAGAAAAAAATAAAATAGCTGAACACTACAAGTATGAAAATTTACAACAATTTTGCTTATAAACTATTTTTGGAAGAAGAAGATGAATATATATCAAATTTTTTTCATTAATTTTACAAAAATTAATTGTTGCCTAATGAAACAAAGACCAGAAGCAGAAAATATGACGAGTCATGGCTGCCCACCAAAAAAAAAAAAAAAATCTAATTTATTTATTAATTTTTTTTTTATAATATCTTTGAATCCAAGATAGAATTTATAAATTTATTTGCCTGAAAATTTTGTTTGATTTAAAAAATATCCTTTGTTTGTTTTTTTTTCACAAAGTGATAAAATAGGTCAACATTTAAATGTTAACTAGATGACAAAATATAAAACATATTTTCACTACCGGGGCACATGAACTTGTGGAGAGAAATATTATTAAAAATATTATTTCTTTTCAGATTATTCTAGTATTTATATATATTTATGTTTAAAAGTGAATGTATCTGTGTATATATATATATATATATATATATATATATATATATATATATATATATATATATATATATATATATATATATGGGAAAACCTAGAAATAAATCTGACTGTATGAAAATATAGAAAAAAGAAAAATAGAATTGCTTCAATGCCTCATCTGTATGTACACACCAGTAT